>CAUYRH010056814.1:0-23982 GCA_963574655.1 Perodicticus potto
TCATGTTATACTTTAAGAGGTCTTTTAGAGAATTGCTTTTTTAAGTACAAAGTTACATGATCAAGAAAAGTACCCTTTAATAAGTAACCAAAGCACTGAGAAATATTCCTCTTACTGCACATATGGCTCAGTTTCATCTAACGTTTCCAAAAAAAAAAAGTCATTGGTTTGAGATTATCAATTGAAACAACAAATCAATGAAGCCCAATGAACAACAAACATGTTACTCTGCTACTCCCTAAACCTTATAAAATATTTTACAATTTCTGTCATGCTTTTACTTTAAACAGTGTTGTATTTCCCTTCCCAACATACTAATTAGGATAAAGCTTAGCATCCTGTCCTTATAACAACAGCTGGAAGAAAATACAGAGATGAATGTGCGTATACATCAGGTTCTACAATAGACGTTTTCCAATATTCCAAATTTAACAATAGAAGTAAATCCAATTTGAGGTATATTAAACGATGAGAACATTTTTAATCCACATCATGGGTGATGTACCATGCCAACAACACTGCCACAGAAACTCCACATGCTGAGAGGAGATAATGTTTATATTTTTGCCATCGTGAGAGCTCAACTGCCACTTCATCTCTTTTCCTGTTCTTCTTCCGACGACCCTTCAGTCTGTTTTCAAAAGCCTCTAGTTCAGCCTGAATCAAAACAGTATCATTTTTATTACATGTATTACAGACATTTATTTTCATTTAAATGAAAAGTACAAAGTTTCAAATCAGTCAATTTGGGAAAGGTTTTAATAGTAATGGCATATAGTAAATATAGTAATTTGATTTTTAAAATGCCCTCTCTCCACTACAAATTCAGAGTTTAGGTAAGCAGAAAAGGAACTGAGACATAATCAGATTATTTCAAACTCTAGGCCTGACTTTGATACTAACTATTAAAATGTCTGATTAAATTTAGGGAACCCTAAAATATAGACACTGCTTTCATACTTCAACACCATTATAGTTTGACACCATCAATATAGAATTAGAGTTCTATACAGCTCTAGCAAGCGCTAATACAGACCGAGTAAGAATACAGATACCTATAATTCTAGTTTTTTACAATGCAAGTAATAACCATTAGTGGCTTGTCGGGAAGAAATTTGAGTAAGAGAAAAGAGTTGCCAGAACTTGAGTCTTCTCTTTACCAAATACACTTAAAACCATACAGTAAAAAGTCTTCAAGGGAAAAATTGCTTCATCCTTTAAATCAAATCTATTTTAGAAAGAAAAATTAAATACTAGTTCTAGAAAAAGGACAACTGATTGCATTCATTATCAAATATGGATTTTTATTCTACTGCTAAGAACTTGTTAAACTTTTACACATAATAATGTAATATAATACACTACAGTGCTTACTTACTAAAATACATACAATATTCATGCACAATTCTGCAAATATTTCTTCAATAAAAGGAAATGTAAACTTTGTTTAACATATCTATTACTGTGGCCATAAGCCACACTCGATAAAGACCAAATGATGTCCTCAGTTTAACACCAAGTAGCATCCTTCAATGGAACGAAAGGCAGGATCTCCCAAGTGGTTGGCCGTTATATATAGAAAAAGGTCAAAATACCTTAAAAGCAGTCAAACTTGAGGAACTAAAACAGTAGAATAACTGATGCTTAAATGATGAGCCACTTTCATCATGTCCTATATACACTTATCCCTTGACACTCCAGGGACTGGTTCCAGGATACCAGGATATCAAAATCACTGTAGCCCAATGGTTAGGGCGCTGGTCACATGGACCGGGGCTGTTGGGTTCAAACCCAGCCTGGGCCTGCTAAACAACAACAGCAGCAAAAATAACCGGGCACTGTGGCAGGCACCTATAGTCCCAGCTACTAGGGAGGCTGAGGCAAGAGAATTGCTTGAGCCCAGGAGTTTGAGGTTGCTGTGAGCTGTGATGCCATGGCTCTCTAAAGAAGGCAACATAATGAGACTCTGTCTCAAAAAAAAAAAAAAAGATGTAGTATTTGCATATAATCTACATGTATCCTCCTATATACTTCCAATCATCTCTAGGTTACTTACTATAATATCTAATACAACGTAAATGTTATGTAAACAGTTGTTTTACCGTACTTTTATTTGATATTGTTCGGTATTATTGTATTTCTTTTTAATAATTTTTTTCCCAAATATTTTCATCTAGAGTTGATTGAACAGGCCAGTGGTCCCCAACCTCCTCCCCAGTCCATGGAAAATTGTCTTCCACGAAACTGGTCCCTGGTGCCAAAAACGTTGGGGACCATGCTGCTTTTTACAGTATTAGATGTGATAACTTGCTTTGGGGATATTAGACAAATCAAGTTTTATGAAACCATAAAATATCAGAGGTTAATTGGATATTTGCTTTGTAAATTGCAAATTTGCTTTATTTGCTATGTAAATTGTTTCTAAATCTTTCCACAAGTCATACAAGTTTCAATTTCCTCATCGACAAAAGCAGCAGTTTAGCAATATCATCTGCTTGGTAAATTTCAAAATGCAAACCTACAAATAATTACACATCACTATCAGAATGTTAAATACTTTTTGAAGTATATGATCAACACAGTAAATATTGTGAGCAAACAGAGGGTATTGGAAATGTAAGCATTATCTAGGTAATAACAAAGAACAGATAACAGTCCTGCATTTAAGGACCTAACAAGGAAATAGAAGACTATATCATTAAAACCAATGAGTTGGTTAGTAAACCAGATGATCTGCAACTCATTAAAACAGAAAAACACTTTTACATGAGTAAACACAAGAGCTCCAGGAGATGCCTTACAACAACGAGGGAACCCTGCCTCCACCAAAAGAGGAATTAAAACTCTTATGGCTGGAGAACAGATGATATTGGCAAGGAAGTAAGATGAGAACATATAAAATATTTGGGAATGGAATCTAATGCTCCCTCAGAGTTTCAGACATGTGGAGGGAAGAAGATGGCTCATTCTCATTGATGTTTCATAGCAACTATGGTCCTCTATTTAGAAGAGAGTTGACTAGCCCTAGTTTGAACCTGGAATATACACGTATTTGTACATAAACTAACAGTGCAGGCGAGAGCTATAAATCTGGGTATTTTGTTTAATTACCTGTTGTCTTCGTTTCTCTTCTTCGAGAGCTGCCTTAGCTTCTGCTTCTTTTATCTGTTTTATATACATTAAAAAAAAATTAATAATTTAATCATCAAATTTTCTTTAGCTTTTTTCTTTCTTTTTGAAACAGAGTCTTGCTCTGTTGTCTGGGCCAGAGAACAATGGCATCATCATAGTCCACTGCAATTTGGAACTCCTGAGTTTAAGTGATCTCCCACCAGGGCCTCCCAAAGTGCTGGGATTACAGGCCTAAGCCACCATGCCCAGTATAATTATCAAATTTTATATGGAGTTTTAACATCTTCCCCTCCAGGCTCCACTAACCCTTACCAAATTTAGAGAGCTTTATATTTGAAATCACTTCAAGAAATGCGAACGTCACACTGAAATATTCCTCCAAGGCACAAGGTAGAGAACCTGCAGCATTAGGGCCACACGTGGCTTTCCAGATCCTTAAGTGCAGGCTTTTGACTGAATCCAAATTTTACAGAACAAATGCATTTATTAAAAGGATTTGGAAGGCACAAACAAGAAGGAATCCCAAAATCTTATTTTGTATTATTTTAACATATTTCAGGAGGCTCATGCAAACATTAAAACAAATGACTATAGTCCAGAGCTAAATACACTAACCAGTATAGAGGACAAAAACCCAGTTACACACCAGGCAATAAAATCCAGCCTGGGATTCAAAACAGCCCTATAAAACTCGGCTTAAAGCGAAGAGATTTCAGGTCTTTTTTAATAAACACATGAATAAGTAGGGAAAGGCTGCTGGCACATTAAAGGTGGTATTCAATGACACGCTACCTCAGAGGCTTTCCGCTTCATTTCTTTGCATGTTGAGTCACATTCCATTGAAACCTGATTTTCACGTACTTTACTGCATTGCAATTCCTACAAATAACCCAAATTTCAAATTGTAAATGATCTTTCTCTCAATGTCCTAACTGTATGCCATAAAAAAGCAAAATTTATCTAACAGTTTATAGTTGTAAGTAACAGTCATGTTCATTAATTTTGAATGATGATATGATTGTAAGTATTACATATCTAGTTCAAATAATGATTACTCCTTTATTAAGGGGAATAGCATAAAATTAAAAGAATCCATTATTTACTAAGTGGCACTATTGGACTTAGCTGCAATTTTATTTTTATTATCTACTTTTCTTAACTGTTTCTGATTATTCTTATAAAGCTTCGAGGGAATACAATGTTCTCCCAGGGGTATCCAATCTGCAGCCTGCAGGCCACATGGAGATTTTGTGAGGACGTTTTTTTTTTTTTTTTTTTGCTTATCTGCAGTAGAAGATATCATAGAAAGTTTGCAAGGACCATTTTTTTGCTAATCATCATTAGCATTTTTACCGTGTGACCCAAGACAACTCTTATTCTTTCAATATGTGGCAAAGAAGAAAAAAGGCTGGACATGCCCGTGAGCAGTGCTGTCCAACAGAGCTCTCTGGGATAACGGAAGTGTTTTAAATCTGCACTATCCAATAGGGTAGCACTAACCACATACAGACACTGAGCACTTGAAATGCGGCTAGTGAACCTGGGAAATCAAACTGTTAATATCATTTCAGGTTGATTCATTAAAATTCACATTTAAATAGCTACATGTGGCTAGTAGCTACCATCTCAGATAGTACAGCTCTAGAGAGTTTTCTGGAAAGCTACAGATCTCTCACATATTAAAAGTTATGAAAATCATTCTAAAGCTTATATTTGCATTTCACTGCCTCCTTAACAAAATACTAGAATGTGATGTCTGGACATCAACACCGTGATCAATTACTGTGCTATGCCGTAATAGTGACCTGCTGATTTGAATAGTGGCCCTTTATTAAACAGTCTGAGACCTTGCTTTTATAGTTCTTCTTGGCTACCTTTTATTCCTTCCCCATTTCTTGCTGCCAGTGTCACTTTTGCTTTTTTTGCTTTTGTATCTGTTTCTCCTTTCTCACCACACCCTCAAACTCTAGTTTTTTCGTTCAAATCTGCCACAGATTAGAAAGGAGATCATGAAATCCTATAGGTCAAGTATATACACGTTACTGAAAGCACTTTATGGCATGGAACTTTTTTACATAGGGGGTTTTTACCCTTTAGTTCTTCATTTTTAGCTAAAGTTCCAAAGACAGTACAGACAGAAGAAAATTAACACAAATATTGCAAATAAAAATAAGCATTGTATATTTACAGACTTTGAGTCTATTAGCCTCAAAAGAGGATTATATATCTCCTCATTCAAAAGATATTTACAGGCTCAGCGCCTGTGGCTCAACGGGCTAAGGCGCCAGCCACGTATACCTGAGCTGGCAGGTTCGAATCCAGCCCAGGGCCTGCCAAACAATAAGGACAGCTGCAACCAAAAAATGGCCAGGCGTTGTGGCGGGCGCCTGTAGTCCCAGCTACTTGGGAGGCAGAGGCAAGAGACTCGCTGGAGCCCAGGAATTGGAGGTTGCTGTTAGCTGTGATGCCACAGCTCTCTATCCAGGGTCACGGCTTGAGGCTCTGTCTCAAAAAAAAAAAAAAAGATATTTACAGAGCACCTGTTACATGCCAAGCACTATGACAGGGAAAGGGGACACAATGACCAAAAGATTAATTTGCTAAATGCTAAACTAGTAACAATAGTAATGACGGCTACTATATATTAGCACAGCAGTCACTATGCTATAGTCAGCAGTCACTAAATGCCATATTCCTTTTAATTAGTCAGTTCATAAACTCTATTGTACAGATAAGGAAACAAGATTACAGGTATCCCTAGAATCACTCTGAGTTAATAAGCCTAGTAGAAAGAAAGGCAAAATGAAGGAGCACTAAGTCTAACTAAAGCTCAGGGGAAGGAAGACCTTCACAAACAAGGAAGGCCTTACAAAAAGTATTAGCAGGATTCTAGTAAGCAGAAAGGTGAAGAAAAAAAATACTGTATTTTACAGGAAGAATAGATAGACTCCCATAGACTAAGGGGGAGTACAGCATACATGTGTGGGCACTTAAGTAAAAGATTCACAGAGCTGACTGCTGGGTGATGAGACTAGACAAGCAGGCCAAGGTCATATCATCGATTCCCTTAGATGCCAAGTCCACATAACCTTGCAAATACACATGTCTTACAAATGTATCCCTTTCCATAAGTGATAAAGAACCGCTGAAGAGTTTGTATCAGCTAAGTAGCATAGCTAGAGGCAAGGAAATCAATATGAAGTTCTTGCGAAAGCCTAGGAAAGAATTGTTCCAAAGTGCGAAAGGGGGTCACAAGGCACTTGGATAAAACAAGAGATTTCAAAGAAAATTTAAGACACATCTCAGATTAAAAGTGGCTTGACCACTGATTTTCATGTAAAGGTGGTCAAGTTAAATATCAAAAACATACAGATTCCACTCTCTAAGAAGTCAGGTATATAAATGTAAATTCGGAAGTTACCCACCCCAGAAAATATACGAGGAATGATGAAAATAAATGAAGAGCAACGGACCTGCAAAAGACCCTCAATAAGTATTGTGTGGATGAATGAACAAGTAAATTTAAAGAGAAGGACACTACCGTTAAAGAATAACCACAGAAATATGAAGAACAAAATGAGTTTCAACTGTAACTGACTGAGGCAGGGTAAATCAGAAGTCAACAAGTTGGTTTCCAAGGGGCCAAACTGCCAACAGAGATTGTCAAAGAAAATGAAAATGGAAAACAACACTATTGTAAGCCACTGTATTTTTCTATATTTCCAGTATTTTCTTCAGAAGTTTCATTGAATGGTACAGAGTTTGTTTCCATTGGGTCTTCCAATCATTAATTTTCACCCATTTATTCCTTTGTTATCATTACTTGAAAATCTTTCCGAATTTGAAAGTTACTTCATTTTATGACTGCACATATGAGGTCTTTTTAAGGCAAATTTTCAAAGGGCAACAATGATGGCAAAAAACAATTTCACAGATAAGAGCAACAAAGGTTAATTCCAGACCATCTCTTAAACCACAAAACTCACTTTATCACTCACACTGTGCTCCTTGTTCAGACCTCAAATCTAGAGTACATTGATTTTATACAAAAAAAGCCCACTGGCCTTGGTTCCAACATAAAACAATCTTTCTTCTGGTATTTAATTACAGAAAACTAAATTACCAAAGCTGATTTTTAATAAGCATTTATAAAAATTGGTAGGCTTATTTGAATAATTTAAAAACTAGAGGGCAAAAATTAAAACTAAAGAACTACCAAAACATACAGACCAAAGTAAACAAAACCAGGCTACATAGAAAAGTATTTTCAAAAACTTAGCATATTTACCTTTTTTATTCTTTTACAAGGACATCTAAGTTTTACCTTCTGGTTGCAATTAAAGGGACATTCACCAGGATGACACATCTCTTTGCATCTATGACCACAAGGAAGCTAAAATAAAGCCAAAATGAAGCAATTACATATTTATTTTGGTCACGCTCTACTTCCCTCCACCTGAACAACTGTTTTAAGAAAGAGTCAGCCACATAGAGTCAATCAATCCTGGCTAACAGACTAATTTTTAGATATAAATTACTTTTATTAAATAAAAATTTTAAATATTCTCCTCAACTCTACTCCAAGAGTATATGTCACAGCACCCTTGTAACTAGTTGTAGCCCTGTGACTAAGTTCTAGCCACATGAATGTCAACAAGTACATATAAGTGATTTGTGCCTTAAATCATTTCAGGAGTACACCTCCATGTGCTTTTCCAGCACAGCAGTAATGGACACCACATGTCAGCTACCCTCGGATTCGTGGATGAACACCCAGAGCACAGTGCCCTGTCTCCCTTCCCTGAACTGTTACATGAGAAAGAAAGAAAACTTCTTTGTCTGTAGGCACTGCACTGTGTCACAACTGCTTAGGCTCTTACTCTCAAACATTTATTCTTGCCACTATATATTAAAACATTATTTAGGTAGCCAAAACAAAGATCATGATGAATAGGAAAAACAAACAAACTCATATTTTATATTTTAAATATTTTTATATTTATACATCAACATGTAGACATTTATTTTATAAAAATTTGTAATGAATATTTTGTAAATAAAGGTACATTTGTATAATTTCCCATTCTAAACTACTGTGACATTGCTTGTATTGTCCTGAATTGTTAGCCCCAAAAAGAACCCCCTTTTTAGGCATTTCTTACATTTCTGAATGTGAATAAAATACACTATTGTTAGGGATTACTACCTAAAACTGAATCCTAGATTCCCTGTTTATGAACTGTGGGACCCTAGCAAGTCACTTAACTTTTCTGAATTTCACATGTAAAACTGTGAAGAGGAATATTTTATAAATACTTTATAATAAAGTTGTGAGGATTAGCTCAGTATAGTCAGCTATTATAAGAAAAATTATCATTAAGTTAGTAGAGGGCAATGGTCTTACACAATCCCCAATTTATGATGGTGTGACTTACAATTTTCAACATTGTGATGGGTTTATGGGGATGCAGCCCCAACAAAAATCAAGAAGCATCTATATATTTTTCATATCTCTCATTGCATAATCTCTAACAAAAATACTTTGCAAATAGTAGAAACCTTCATAAACATTTAGATTCTCTAACTTTTGATCTCTATAAGATCACCAGATTGATCTTCCAAACTACTGACTCCACCAACTTCAAAAAATTCGGAATCCTTTTCCATTGTCTTCAGTCACTCTCTAGTATTCAACTAGGCTTCCTGTTCTTTAACTTTTAGCCTCTGCATTCACACTAAAACTAAATTTAGATCACTCACATTGTGTATGCCGACTAATCCTACCACAGGGCAGAGTACTGCTTGAATAAGCTCCACACGAGGCATTCCTGGACCAGTACAGAACTGTTTCTCCTTATAGCTAATACTAGGGCCTGAACACAGTATTTATTCATTACCAAATATTTGCCTCACAGAGGTTTTTCAAGCCTTTTATTCCTTAATTTCACTCTCACCTTCATTCCTGCCAGTGCCTCTAACCCCTACTTCAAAAAGACAAATATTAGACACTGGTTCACCATCTACCATCTTTTCCCCTCAAAATATGTCTCTATATCCTCTTGTTCTTTCCTTAATCTCTGAGGCAATTTCATCAGTCATCATCTCTAAAAAATAACTAGCCACTCTACTTCAATTTTAAATCAATAGGTAAAGTAAATATGGAAAGTGAATAGGGAGGCATATCAGAAGCAATAGTGATCTTTTGAAAATACATAGAATCACGGCTATACTATAGTCATAATCACGTAATTACAATGTGATTATCAGCTGTGATTCTATGGCTTTTCACTAACCAGTGTTCTATCTCTCCAATGGGTTTGGGGTTGATGAAATCACTGGTCTTGACGATACATCTTTCTGCCTCCTAAATTACCTCATACTTACTCTTCACAATTTCACCAACATCTTTAAAGTCTTTCTTTTCTCTGGCTCAGTCTTCTGCTCTCAAAATATGGACCTCTTTTCTCTACATCTTCTATGTGACATTACCATCTTACCTAACTACTACACCATGAATTTCCTTGCTTATCTTCATCCAGTGCTGCTAGAAGTTGTAGAAGAGAGAAACTGAGGTGGCTGCCTGGGTCACCACATTTCCCCCAGGAGCACAGCTGAGGCTGTGCCCCCTGCTCCAGCTCCCTGTCTGTATCCCCTATGTCAAGAGGAGCCCTTGGACTCAAGATGAGCCAATCAGATTTTCTCTCCTGGGAATCTGAAAACTTGAAAGGGAGATGGAAGTGTGCATGGTCATCTCACTACGGGATTAAAATAATTACTATTGCTAATAATTACTATTAAGTCCTCTTTTTAAATAATCTTACATAAATTCTCAAACCCTCACGGTCAATTACTAATCGTTTTAGTTCTTAAACTGAAACCTATCAAAAGTGATCCAAAGTTTTATTTAAGAGAAAATATTGTTAACAAAAAGATGTTTCTTGTTTTATACTTTAAGACTTAATACTGTATTTATGACTTAGTTATTATCTCTTCCTGACTCTCAACAGGATGAGAAACTTAGATAAGTACATAAAGATAATGAAAATTTCATACATCTATTTAGTACCTCTGTAAATCAAAAGGATTCTTTTATAAATGTCTACCCAAATCAAGTAATTGTCACTGTACCAAACCGAGGAACACAAAAAGGAGCATGCTCCCTCTCAAATTGCCCAAATCGAGATGGACTACTTTGGTTTCTCAAATTACTGCCAGAATAAATCACTTGTGAGTTTTTACCTTTTTACTCTGAACAATTTTTCAAACTTTTGATACTTTTAGTTTGAATACAACATTTATTCAAGCATCAGAATCTTTAAAAACACTATTTGCATATGAACGCTTTTTATTAATTAATTTAATAACAGTAGTGAACTTTAAAGATTCAATAAACTGAATGGTACCAACACCAAAAGCCACAATGAAAACGTCCAGAGTCATCTTCTATGAAAACTTCTTCACAGCACAGTGGACGTGGATGTCTGTCACCCACATGACCCACCACAGACGCATGCACACGTGTACACACACACTCATTTTCAGGTAACTTACAGATTCACTGTCTAACTCCTTACAACCCATACTGTTCTCATTCTATTTATATTTAAGTCTGAATTGCATTTTGGAGGATAAACACTAGGTTGCTATTTTTTTATATGAAGTATATAAGCTATCTTTAAAATTACTTTTTTTTTTTTTTTTTGTAGAGACAGAGTCTCACTTTATCGCCCTCAGTGGAGTGCCGTGGCGTCACACAGCTCACAGCAACCTCCATCGCCTGGGCTTAGGTGATTCTCTTGCCTCAGCCTCCCAAGTAGCTAGGACTACAGGCGCCC
Source organism: Perodicticus potto (assembly GCA_963574655.1). NCBI lineage: Eukaryota > Metazoa > Chordata > Mammalia > Primates > Lorisidae > Perodicticus > Perodicticus potto. The sequence goes on from CAUYRH010056814.1 coordinate 10,968, forward strand.
GCCACAACGCCCGGCTATTTTTCTGTTTTGCACTTTGGCTGAGGACGGGTTTGAACCCGCCACCTTCGGTATATGGGGCCGGCGCCCTATCTGATGAGCCACAGGCGCCGCCCTTAAAATTACTTTCTTAAAAAAAAAAAATCCTCAAAGGGTCATTCCTAGTTCTAACATTCCCAAATTTTATAAAATGAAGTACACTTACTCTAACCCTATGCATTACACTTCTATAGAATTAATCACATTTCCTTTCTGGACCCACATTCTTCAGAAAGGATCTGAAATAAGAAAAAAGCCATACAAGAAAACAAAAAATCCAAGAGAACAATGCCCAAGGAACATAATTTAAAAGACTCTATTAAACCTTACCTCTTTAGGGCACTGATTTTTGCAACAACTGAGGAGATTCTTTCCATTTTCATCAGCTGTGGTTATTTTCCTAAAAACAAGACAGAAAATTTTGATGACATTCAAATCAAAATCCATTTTCTATCATTTTTTTCTAAAAATTCACAATTTCAATCATGTCCATAATTATTTTATGTATTTTCTTTTTTCTCAAAAAATATTTTAACTATTTCTCTATCTGTAATTTTATCCTCAAATTACTTAACTATTCTGTTAACTCTATAAAACCCTCAAAGCCAGTTAATTCCAATGATATTACGTAAAGTATTCTAGAGCATAGAACACCAGAGAAATAGCCAGGATTATTTTACAAAACAAGTAATTTTCTAGCTCCATCTTCTCTTCTACATTAACTGGCATTTTACTATAGATAAGAGCTCCCTCCATCCTATTTATTAATACCAGCATGAACCAATGATTCTTATTTTATTTAATCTGTCACTGTCATTTGGATTTTTAAATTATAAACATCAGAAGCCCATGAGAGAATCTTTAAATTGGTTCCCATGTCCTTTTGATATGTTTCCATCTGTTTTTTAGTATTTTTTTCTATCTGGCTGATAAAAATATCGCAGGCTCCTCTTGCACTGTACCTATCTCAGCCCAGGACTTAGACTTTTCTCCAGGGGCGTTTTTAGTGGACAGTGATATTTTATAACCAGCAGGTGTGCTTTACTGCTCCTTGTGTGTCATTACCGCTCAGTTCTCTGTTTTGATGTGTTAAGGGCCATTTTCTAATTTCTTTTTGTCAACCAGCTGTTCACATCCTTTGCCCTTTTTTATTCTTGAGATTTTGATCTTTTTTTCTCTTTCCCCAGCAATTCAGTCATATCTTCAAGTTCTGCTTCTCTTGATGTTTCTACCACATTTGCAGATATTCCTTCTACTGAGATCATGAACCCCTCAAAAGTCATCCATGGGGGCTGGAATCAACTTCTTCCAAACATCGGTTAATACTGATATTGTGACTTCCTTCCATGAATCACGTATGATCTTAATGACATCTAGAATGACAGATCCCTTCCAAAAGGTTTTCAATTTACTTGGTCCAGGTCAATAAATCAGTATCTATATCTGGCAGCTATTGCCTTATAAAATATATTTCTTAAATTTTAGGACTTGAAAATTGAAACTATCATTTGATCCATGAGCTCAAGAATAGATGCTATGATAGCAGGCAGAATATCAACATCCTTGTACATTGCCATAAGAGTTCCTGGGTGACCAGGTGCATTGTCAATAAGCATTATTATTTTGAAAGGAGTCTTTTTTCTTTTTCTTAATGAGTATGTCTCAACAATGGGCTTAAAATATTCAGGAAACCATGCAATATACTGATGTGCTGTTACCTAGGATTTGCTGATCCATTTATAGATCACAGTAAAACTAGATTTAGAATAATTCTTAAATGCCCTGGGATTTTCCAAATGGTACATTAGCACTGGCTTCAATTTAAAGATATCAGCTATATTAGCCCCCGACAAGAGAGTCACCCTATCCTTTACAGCAATGACTTCTCTCTAGCTATGGAAGTCTTAGGTGGCACCATCTTTCAATGGAAGGCTGTTTCATCTACACTGAAGATCTACTGTTTAATGTGGACACCTTCACCCATTCCCTTAGCTGATGTGGAGAATTCACTGCAGCTTCTACCTCAGCACCTGCTGCTTCACTTTGCATTATTACATTACGGAGATGGCTTCTTTCCTTACGGCTCATGAATCAATCTTTGCCAGTTTCAAACTTTTCTTCTGCAGCTTCCTCAACTCTCTCAGCCTTTGTGGAACTGAAGAGAGTGAGGGTCTTCCTCTGGATTAGGCTTTGGATTAAGAGAATGTTCTGGCTGCTCTGATCTTTTATCCCGACCATTCAAAGTTTCTCCATATCAACAATACGGCCATCTTACTTTCTTACCATTCCTGTGTTCACTAGAATAGCACTTATAATTTCCTTTAAGAACTTGCCCTTTGCATTCACAACTTAGCACAACAGGCCTAGGTTTTGTCCTGTCTCAGCTCTGGACATGCCTTCCTCATTAAACTTAATCATGTTAGCTTTTGATTTAAAGTGAGAACCAAGGATTCCATCCATGGTGCCCCAAACAATTATAATGGTAACATCAAAGATCATTAATCACTGATCACAATAGATATAATGACGACAAAAAAGTTTGAAATGTTGTGAAAATTACCAGAATGTGACACAAGAGACGCAAAGCAAGCATATGCTGCTGGAGAAATGGCATCGATAGACTTGCTTTATTAAAGGTTACCATAAACCTACAATTTATATAAATGCAGTATCTGTGAAGCAACAAAGTGAAGCACAATAAAACAATGTATACCTGTCTATACAGGTCAAATTTGATCAAATAAAATTCTAGTTTGACATAGTCAGTTATAGCAGTATTTCTTTAATTTTTTTAAAGAAGTGATACAACTTTTTCCTAACAAAGTCTTATATGGAATTTTCAAATGGAATAAAAGCAAAATTTTCCTGCTTGAAATCAGGATGAAGAATCTAGAAAGTAGAACATTCTACACATCTTCCTTTCAGATCTACTGGATAACCTAGGTCTCTAAAATTTAAGCAATACAAATGAAAAATATTCTATAAAGTATACCATAAAAGGCTCTGAATTATAAAAAGTATCAATTCAGGTAATTTACTAGACAAGAATATTTCTTCAGTCCACTTACCTACATTCCACATACAGGCTTGTTATCTTACAGTGACATTTTATTCTAAGCATTTGAACACAAGGGGGACATTCTCCAGGGTGACATGGCAAAACACAAGGGTGAGGACAGCCTGGTGGCCGTGATTTAGAGCACCCTTCCTCACAATGAAGGCACTCTGGGCCAGCCTGAAAAATAGAAAGGAAATAAATTGTCTAAGCATAGAAGTCTAACATTTCTATATATTAAAAGTATAAAATTTACATATCCCATTAAAATACTTTTGCAGCTCTTAAAAATAGTTAATATGTTCTCTCATTTATCTTAAAAATACTCAAAAAGAAGAATAAGACTGTCAAAATGACCATTATTCACATAAGATTTTTATATTAAGAACCTCATTAAGTCAAAGTCCCTCATCTTTAACATGAATTTGACTACATAAAGTATCTCTACTAAAACTGTAAATTACTTCCTGAAGGACAGTCAGGGGTAGAAAAAAAGGAGTAAAATGTTTATTCATTTCCATCTGATAAACACAATTATCACTGAATTAAAGAAATCAACAACTGTTAACACATAAAAATTCCGCAGCACTCAAAGTTCTGGAGAGATTTACCTCATCTTGCCAATGACAGACATATATGAGTGAAAACAGGAGAAGAATCAGCAGTTTATTTTTAACGCGCATCAGTAAATTAAGCTTAAGATTACATTTACAAACATTATAAATGTATAAATGTACCTCATTATAACTTAACAAGACTTCTCTCTCTGCTCTTATGATTTAAAAATGTAGCTAGTATCAGAATCTACTACAGAAGGGCAAAGTTTTTTACTGTTGGTTTGGATGTGTCACACCTGAGATGAAGTCAGTCAGAGATGTACAGACGTGGACGCTGAGTCTGAGGTTCAATGCTTTTACTATCATTCCAAAGTCTAGCAGTGCTTACAGCAGTTACTTCTCCTAAGAGTCTAAGCTATTTTTGACATTTATGACCAAAAAGAAATAATGCGTCAAATTATGAAAACACTTTTATGAAAAATTTATATATATATTTTTTACTTTTAGAAAGTATATTCATTTATTCCACAAATACTCATTCAACCCATATGCACCAGGCATTGTTCCAGCACTGGGAATACATGGGACAGGTCCCTGGAACTTACATCGAAGTAGGAAGAACATAATATAATGTCTTCATAAGTACTCTGAAGACAGACAGAACAGGATAACAGAAAGTGATGGGAGCAAAAGAAGGACGCCTGCCTGATAAAGCCCACATCTGAATAGAAATTGAGTTAAAAGAGAAAGACAGCCACAATGAAGAATTCCAGAGAAAAGGAATAATAAGTACAAAGGCTGTGATGAGGAACAAATGTGGAATGTTCAACGGCAAGAACAGAAGCAGAAGTGAACAAGCAAGAGTGAGGAACAGGCGGAAGAGAAGGAGGAAAGGCGTCAGGACTCAGATCATCAGAGCCTCCGCAGCATCATCTGGCCTTTGGATTTTAATGTGAGAGGGACTGAAAGCTACCATGGCTACTGAACAGGGAGATGACACTTGACTTACGTTTTTTAACAGATGAATCTGGCTGATGTAGTAAAACAAAAGTGAAGAGTAGAAAGGTTAGTCAGGAAAACACTGCAGAAATCCAAGTACAAGGTGATGGTGGCTTAGACCAGGATGTTAGTAGCATAGGTTATGAGAAACTGTCAGATTCAGAATTTATTTTGGAGACAAACCTAACAGAATTTGCTGCGAGACAAGGACAATAAAGGTAATAAACAAATCAAGCATGATTGCTATGTCTTTTACTCGTACAGCTGGGTAAAATGGCAGTATGACTTTTGAAATAGGAAAGACTGAGGGAGGTCAGGCAACGAATCACAAAGTAGACAAGTGGAACCAACGTTTGCTCCTCCTGGCTATGTGGTACACCTCCAACAATCCATTTAAATAACAAGAGTGAACAAGAGCACACTGGGCTGGGAGGAAAGAGATCAGGGATGCTACTTTTTGACTTGCTACTCTCCTATTATGTGATCATGGGTAAGTCCCCTGACAACATTAAGATTCAGGTTCCTTATCTGAAAAACAAGAATTATACTTATGATGTGAGCTCCTCCCAGATATGAAAAAGAGAAGGATTACTGAATCTCCATTTGCACTAAGCTCTCTTCCCGGATCACTTCCAATATCAAGTTATATCTTCTAGGAAAGACTATTACAATTCCAATATCATTTTCATTTTATCATGAGGACACTTTTGAGAATCAAGGCACATAGTGATGAAGAAATTACAAGCAATACATTTACATCTCTATCTGTACAGGAACAAGAATAATACTATGAGCATTTGTGCTGCCATGTACTACAATTACCAAACTGAAGACAAAAACATTCTGATAATGCAAGTAAAGTTTTCAATAACGTAATTCACATTAATAATTAAATTATCTACAAATTTAAGGTTAATAATAAAGTAAAACTTAACATTTCTGGCTTTTTTCTCATTAAGATACTTGCTAACATTATGACCCCCAATAGAATGAAAATTTATAAAACTATTTTTAAAAAATGCTTAGTCATTTATTTTTAATTAGGTACATTTATTTTTCCTTACGAAATGGCAATTTTTAAGACATCTCTGAATAACTGATTTCTCATATTCTTGTAAAATGCTTTTTTAATTATTATCACAAACATACACATCTGTGATGCTACTTATTTTCCCTAAAAAGATTAGGAATTTATTAAAATTGTGACTACCTATCACGTGTTAGGTCTGAAAAATAACTAAGCAAATGCTCTGAGAAATATGAATAGAAATAAGTGGAGGTGGTATTGCTACTAAGAAGATACATAACTTCTATATTTTTATCATAAAATCATATCCTAAGTATTAACAGAGGCAAAGAATAGAAAGAGTTCCCTATTAAAGGCACGTTACCATGCGACAGCACAGAGATTGCCATAGAGTGGTGCCAATCTATTAAAGTCAGCAGTCCGAGGAAAAACAAGGAAGGAGAGGGAAAGAGGGCAAAAAAGAGTAAAGAAACTAAGCAAAATGGAAAAAAACAACTGTAGTACAATTGCTGAAAAAAAATTTCAAGCATACTGTGAACATATATATATTCAACCTAAAAACATTACCTTATTTTTGCCAGTACAGCCATCCACTTCGGTTACCTTGTGGCATTCTTTCATACACGTATGATTCTGACAATCCAAAGTTCGTCCACAAACTCTCTTACAAGAGTAGGGTCCTACAGCATGGCACGGGAGTGGACTCACCTTTAAAAAAAAAAGACAATAAGCATAATACACACACACACACAAAAACCTCCTGAACCCATGTTTTCCATAATGACTCTGCTATTATTTGAGAACAAGTTTCATAAAGGTCTAATAAGTTTTTATTAATAATAACAAATTATTACTAAAACCAACGTAACCTATCAAAGGGTTCTAAAAAATGAATGGAAAGAAGCAAAACATTCTCTTCCTAAAAGGAAAATTCAGCATAATGATTCCACAGTGAATGCATGTATACAGGTTCATTTTCAAATAAAAGTACAGTATACTTTTAAAATTAGTAGACAAATTTTTGCACTCTTTAATACATTGAAATAACAATACAATGACTTTATTATTTTTAATGACTATTGTGGAAAAGACACAGATTGTAAGTTTTATTTAAAAATTATGCCTATGGCTCGGCGTCTGTAGCTCAATGGGCTAAGGCGCCAGCCATGTACACCTGAGCTGGCGGGTTCGAATTCAGCCCGGGCCCACCAAACAACAATGATGGCTGCAACCAAAAAAAAGGCCAGGCGTTGTGGCGGGCGCCTGTGGTCACAGCTACTTGGGAGGCAGAGGCAGGAGACTCGCTTGAGCCCAGGCGTTGGAGGTTGCTGTGAGCTGTGATGCCACAGCACTCTATCCAGGGTGACAGCTTGAGGCTCTGTCTCAAAAAAAAATAAAATAAAATAAAAATTATGCCTATAACTCACCTCATGTTTCCCAAGACATTCCCTGCAAGGAAAAAATAAAATAAAATGAAAACACCGTAAATTCTTTTAAAAAGATATCCAAAGCAAAGAAGCTAACTCTGTTAATTTTATTAAGAGTAAGAAATAAACACATGTGGAAATAAATTATTATAAGCTTACAGGACACATTAGTATACAGAAGCCAACGGATTTGCTACGTACATCAGCAATGAGTAATTGGAATTTGAAATTAAAAACATAAGCCTATTTCCATTAGCCAAAAAAATGAAATACATAGGTATATATTTAACAAAATATATACAAGATCTATATGAGAAACCTGCAAAATGCTGATTAAAGAAATCAAAGATCTAAATGTTCATGGATAGGAGGGCTCAAAATGGTTAAGATGTAGTTTCTTTCTTTTCAATTTTATCCAGATTCAACATGATTCCAATCAAAATCCCAGCAAGTTATCTGGTACATATAAAACAACTGATTTTAAAGTTTTATAGAAACATAACAGACTCAGAGCAGTCAACATAATATTGAAGAACAAAGCCCAAGTACTGACACTACCTGACTTCAAAACTTACTATAAAGCTACAGTAATCAAGAAAGTACGGGGGGGTTAGAAGGACCAATCAGTGAGACAGAACAAAAGCCCAAAAGGAGACCCATAAAAATGAGATGATCCAACTCATCTTTGAGAAAAGAGCAAAGGCAATTGAATGGCTGGTGCTAGAACAAATGAAAAATAAGCATACAAAAAGATGCTCAATTTTCTGTCGCTAGGGAATTGCACATTAAAACAAGATACCACTACACACCTATTAGAATGGCTAAAATCCAAAATGCTGGCAGTGCCATATGTTGGTGAGGATATAGAGCAATAGGAACTCTCATTCGGTGCTGATGAGAAAGCAAGACAGTCACTTTGGTAGACAGTTTGGCAGCTTCCCTCAAAGCATTTGCACTCCCAAGAATTTACCCACATGAATTGAAAACTTATGTCTATTTAAGAACTTGCACATAAATGTTTATAGCATATAGTAGCTTTATTCTTACATATAGCAGCTTCCGAAAGTTGGAAGCAACCAGAATGTCCTTCAGCAGATGAATGCATGATCTACTATTCAATGATAAAAAGAAATAAGCTATTAAAGCCAGGAAAAAACATAGAGCAACTTCAAATGCATACTTTGAAATGAAAGAAGCCAGTAAGAAAATGCTATATACTGTGTAATTCCAACTTTATCATGTTCTTTTTGGAAAAGGTAAAACAGAGATAGCAAAAAGATGAGTGGTTGTTAGGGGTTGAGTTGGGTAAGGGAAGGTAAAAAAGTATGGCTCAGCAAAACTATTTTGTATGAAATTGTAATGGCAGACACATGATGCTACATATTCATCAAAAGAAGGAGGGAGGGGTGGGGAAAGGAAGAGCAGAGAGAGGGAAGGAGCGAGGGGGGTGGGGTCTTGGTGTGTGCCACACCTTTTGGGGGCAAGACACGATTGTAAGAGGTTCTTTACCTAACAAATGCAATCAGTGTAACCTGGTTTCCTGTACCCTCAATGAATCCCTAACAATAAATTTAAAAAAAAAAAAAACATAGAACCATCAACACAGAAAGTAAACCCAAATGTAATCTATAGACTTTAGCTAATAATAATGTATCAACATTTGCTCCTTGACTGTGAGATAGGTACCAACCTAATGCAAGATGGTTCTAGAGAAAACTGCATGTGGTGGGGGGCATATACTGGAACTCTCTGTACAACTTTTCTATAAACCTGAGAATTTTCTTAAAAAATTAAGTTTATTTAAAAAAATAAACACACCATTTCCCTTTCTAGGGACTGGTTTAGAAATGGTCCTGTGGATTCTATTCTGACCAATGAAATGAGAAAGAAGCTCCTCACCCTTTAACAAAAAAAGATGATGATGATTACAGAAAGCACAGGCAGCTTCCTTTTCTCCCTATGGAAATATGCATGGATAGATGGGAAGTTATCAGAAAGGCAAACAGCCTGAGGGCACAGATGACAGCTGAAGATAACAAAATGAAAAGACAGAACCTGAGCTCTCAATGATGTACACTAAAGTAACCAAATCAACCAACCACAGAGCTGCTCCCCTTCCGGTCTGATTATGCACAGCGTAAATGCTACTGTTCTTACTTGCAGCTAAGGGCACGCTAAAAATACAGCCTGCATTGTAACCTCAGAATTCTTTTACCACATAGCCAAAATACGATTAAAAATATTATTAAAGAAAAAAAAGGAGGCAAGGGATAGGAAGAAAGAAACCTTGACTCTAAAAATGAAATTCTATTACCTGGATAGTTCTTGTGTCAAGTAATATTTTTCAACATATATTTTATAATAACAATTTTGTTATACACGCTAAAGGTCATGACATTAGAGTTCTTTATACACATATGGTTTTCTTTTTTCAATTGAGATAAAATTCACATTAACAAAACTTATCCCTTTAAAAAGTTCAATTCGGTGAGTTTTAGTATATTCCCACGGTTGATTATTTTTCAATTAGATACATCTTCATAACTCCAAAGAGAAACCCTGTACCCATTAAAGTCACTGTCATGGCCTCTTTCTCTGAACCTCTGGCAAACACTAATCTACTCTCTGTCTCCCAGGGTTGTCTGGTGTAGACACTGCATATAAATGGAATCAAACCTTATGTGGTCTTTTGTGTTTAGCTGCTCTCGCTTAGCGTATGTTTTCAAGGTTCATCTATGTTATGGCATGTATCAGTAATCCGTACTGATTGGATGTGTTTTCTGGCTGATAATATTCTACTGTATGAGTATACCACATTTTATTCATTCAAATCAGTTCATTGACATTTGAGATCTTTCCACCTTTGTGCTTTTAATAATGCTGCTACTATCAATTTTCATGTACCAGTTTTTTATGAACACATATTTCAATTCTCTGGGGGATATACCTTAGACTAAAACTGCTGGGCCATACACTAAGTAACTCTATGCTTAGTTTCAAGAGGAACTGCCAATCTACTTTCACAGCAGTCGCACCATTTTGTATTTCCAACAGCAACGTAGGATGGTCCCCACTTCTCCAAAGCTTTATCAACACTTACCATCTGTCTGTTTTATTTCAGCATTCCTAGAGGCTAAGAATGGCCTCCCACTGAATTTCTCCTCATATTGACACTGAGCATCTCCTCACAGGTACTTACTGGCCACTTGGACATTTCTTTTGGAGACATGTCTACAGAAAGGCCTCTTCCATTTGTTAATTGGTTTGTCTGTTTTTGAATTGTAAGAATTCTTTATATATTCTGGATAATTCACCCTTACATTTGATGTATATATATTTTCTCCCATTTTGGAGGTTGTCTTATCAATTTCTGGATAATGTCCCTGAAGCACAAGTTTTTGCTAGTGCCCTCCAACTTAATTTTCATGACGTCTACTGATTTATTTTTCTTTTGTTGCTTTTATGTTTTAGGTGTTATATCTAAGAAACTGCCTAATCTTAGAACATAAAGATTTACACCTATCTTTTTTCAGACAATTTAATAGTTTTTGCTCTTATATTTAAGTCTTTGATCCATTTTAAGTTAATTTTCTATGTGGTATCAGATAGGAGTCCAATTTCATTTTTTATGCATGTGCATGTCCCACTATTCCAGCACTGTTTGGAAAAAAACTTTCTTTGCCCCACTAAATTATCTTTACATCCCTTGTCAAAAACAACTGACCATAAATGTCTGGTTTTATTTCTGGACTCTCAATTCTCTTCCCTTTATCTGTAAGTCTGTCTATATGCCAGTACCACATTGGTTCTCTTTAATTTCTTATAATATTTCATAGTTTTCAGTGTACAAATCTTGAATTCCATTTTTCAAATTTGTTTTTAAAAAGTCTGTTCTTTTAGGGTGGTGCCTGTGGCTCAAGGAGTAGGGTGCCAGCCCCACATACCAGAGGTGGTGGGTTCAAACTCAGCCCTGGTCAAAAACTGCAAAAAAACAATAAAAGTAAACTTTAAAAGAAGTTTGTTCTTCTTAGGCTATTGTAAGTGGAATTGTTTCCTCAATTTTGTCTTTAACATGTTTACTACTACTCTATAGAAATAAAACTGATTTTTGTATATTGATCATGTCTCCTGTAACCTTACTAAACTCATTAAATAGCTCTATTAGTTTTTTAAGGACTCTTTAAAATTTTCTACAGACAAGATCATAGCAACTAAAATATATCTAGCCTTTATGTCTTCAAGTAATAATGCATTTTTTTTTTTTCTAACCTAATTGCTCTGGCTAAAACCCAGTAGTACGTTCACTAGAAGTGACAGAAGCATACATCCTAATCATGATCTTCGGGAGAAAACTTTCCATCTTTCATCTTTATGTATGAGATTATCTGCAGGCTTTTCACAGATGCTCTTTATCCAATTGAGGAACTTCTTTTTTATTCCAAGTTAAGTGTTTTATCAAGAAAATGTGTCAGATTTTGTCAAGCTTTTCTACATCTACCAATTGTCCTTTATTCCACTGACAAAGAATTACACTGCCTGATTTTCATGTGTCAAATTCACCTTGTATTTCTGGGATAAACCCCACTTGGCCATGGTAAATAATCATTATCATATGCTGTTGGATTCAACTTGCTAGTATTTCATTGAGAATTTCTGAATCTATATTCGTATGCAATGCTTGCCTGTAGTTTTCTTCTCTTACGATATCTTTCTCTGGTTTTATTATCAAGGAAATACTAGCCTCACTGATGGAATTAGTAAGTGCCCCTCCTTAAGTGAAGGACTGGTGTTAATTCTTCTTTAAACTTTCAGTACAATACAATTCATTAGCAAAGCCAACTCGTCCTGAGTTTTTCTTTGTGCTTACTTTTGGATTACTAATTCAATCTCTTTTGTATGACAGGACAGGTTTATTAAGACTTTTCTATGTCTTCCTGAGCTAATTTCAGTAGTTTGTTGTTAAGCAACCATCCATGCAAACAGTATCAAAAGAGAGTTGGTTGGTTCTTTGAAAAGGTCAGTAAAATAGATAAATCTTTGGCTAACCTAATCAGGAAAAAGAGAGTAAAATCTTTAATTTTATCAATCAGAAATGATAAAGACGAAATAACAACAGACCCCTCAGAAATTAAAAAAATCCTTAACAAATATTACAAGAAACTTTACTCTCAGACATATGAAAATCTGAAGGAAATTGGCCAACATGTGGAAGCACGCCACCTTCCTAGACTTAGCCAGAATGAAGTGGAAATGTTGAACAGACCGATATCAAGTTCTAAAATAGCATCACCTATACAAAATCTCCCTAAAAAGAAAAGCCTGGGACCAGATGGCTTCACATCAAATTATACCAAACCTTTAAAGAGGAACTAGTACCTATATTACTCAACCTATAACAAAATATAGAAGAAGATGGAATCCTACCCAACACATTCTATGAAGCAAATATCACCTTGATCCCTAAACCCGGAAAAAATCCAACAATAAAAGAAAACTACAGACCAATATCACTAATAAATATTGATGCAAAAATATTCAATAAGATCCTAATAAAGAGAATCCAGCAACACATCAAACAAATTATACACCATGACCAAGTGGGCTTTATCCCAGGATCTCAGGTATGGTTCAACATATGTAAATCCATAAATGTAATTCAGCACGTAAACAAATTAAAAAATAAAGACCATATGATTCTCTCAATTGATGCAGAAAAAGCTTTTGATAATATCCAGCATCCCTTCATCATCAGAACACTTAAGAAAATTGGAATAGAAGGAACATTTCTTAAACTAATAGAGGCCATCTACAGCAAAACCACAGCCAATATTGTATTGAATGGAGTTAAATTGAAGGCATTTCCACTTAGATCAGGAACCAGGCAAGATTGCCCATTGTCTCCACTGCTCTTCAA
>CAUYRH010056818.1:0-39065 GCA_963574655.1 Perodicticus potto
ACAGAAAAGGACACACAGAGCGGAAAAAGACTCCGTAGTACTCAAGTAAAGCAAGAGATATCACCTGACGAAGGGAATATTACGTCAGGTGACATCAAAGAAACCAATCCTGAAGAGGAAGAGGAAGAAGAAGAAGAAGAAGAAGGTGAAGAGGATGCATTGCTGAAAGGAATTCCACAGTACAGCCAACATTTTGTATTCTGTTCACGTCAGAGGAAGGATGTTGACTTTCACAAATTGAAAAGCCAAGGAAGTAAGAGGAAGAATGTTGACTTCTACAGATTAAAAAGCCAAGGAAGTAGAAAAATTCTGTTTGTTACAGAACAAGGTGTCTCGCAGCCTATTCAGCCTACAGATCCAAAACAAGGGGAAGAGAGGAAGGAAAGTCTGCAGACACAAAGTGACGCAATAGGTGCAGTGAGTTCAAAGCCGTCTCCTCTAAAGTCAGAGGAATCACTAACAGGGACGGACGGGCTGCAGGAAACAGGAGTTAGTCACGAACGGCAAGAGAAAGAGCAGTCAACACATGAAGAGAAGGCCTGCTGTACAGATGGCAGGGATAAGGTCTGCACCTCAGATGGCACTAAGGACGTCAAAGACAAAGGCAGAGGGGCGACCCGACACTGCAGTTTAAAAGCTTATAAAATAAAGGATCTTACCCTTGTGAAGTCAAACTTGGAACTGAGGAAGTCAGCAAGCAAAAATATCAGAGAAGCTCAGAAGATGCAGCAACAAACATTTGCCACACAACGTGTGTTAAATTCTATTTCTCGTCTGATTTTGAATTCACTTTCATTTGAGAAGTCAATAAAAAGAACAAAACCCCCCAAATGCATAGAAGATACAGGGAGTCCAAATATTTCATCTTCAATGCCAGCGAAATCAATTAATGAATCTCTAATAGTTGCCACACAGACTGATGTCCCCTCCGAAAGAAGCCCTAGCAAGGACATTGTTAGTTCTATTCCAGAGAGAGATACAAGGTTACAGAAGGACTTGCAAGGGGGAACCCCAGAGTCCTTTGATTTCTCCACGCCTGTTTCAAGTGACTTTGAAGGGCAAAGCAAGGCTGCAGAAGTCCTTAAATCTGTAACTGAGAAAGCACAGATTCCATCATCCTTTGAGATAATTAATATCACTAAGAGGAGTGGCCTGACTCATAGAAAGAAAGAGGAATTCTCCTCAGAAAACATGGCCAAAGTAATATATAAAGGTGTATCAAATACATTCGTGAATACCTTTTCTTCTACAAAACTTTCAACTTGCATAAAAATACTTAAAAAAGCAAAAAGCCCATTAAGAAAAACAAGCTATTTAACACAACTAAAGCAAGATGAAGAGGAAAGAGCATTACCCTCTAATAAATGGGGTATCTCAAGTAACACATTAGAAGCCAGATGGCAAAACGAGGAAGAGAGAGAAGGCAAAGAAGTCTCATCTGAAGCAGGTCTGCAGTTTCTAAATAGCACAACAGGTAGAAAAACTTTAAGTTTGCTTATTCCAGAGCAAGAACCACAGCAACAAATATTGGTTTTAGAAAATATATTGGAATCTGTTTGTTTTCCTTTGAGTCCATTTCAGATTAAGAAGCTGAAGAAACTCTTGCCACAAAAACACACGCTTCATGACATAGGTGGAAAGATTTTGTATCCAAGATCAGAGAAAGCCATGCCTGGCAACCTCTTAATTGATGAAATAGAGTTTAGTGCTGTGTCTGATGGGAGCCCTACAAGGGAGCTGGATGTTCCTGGTGTCGTTTCTCTACAACTTGAGGGAGTAAAAGAAAACATAAATACACAAAACATGATAAAATGCATAGCTGATCAAAATATCCTACCTACCAAGTCAGGAAATTCAGTGTTTGGCCATCCATATGATAAAAAATCTAAAAGGAAACTGGGTGGTGATATTACCAAGAAACAAGAAGAGTTGCAAAGAGATTTACTAACAATGAGAATGATGTCTGCTTTATCTGATTCCATAAAACAGAAAAGGATATATAAGTTTCTAGAAAGGAAAAGTCTTAGGGGTCCCAAATGTGTAACTATGAAAGCAAAGAAGCCTCGTTGTTCACAGATGCTTAATATCACCCAGCATGTAAATCTACACCCTAGGAAGAAACAGGAATGCTATTTAGAATTCATGGTAAAAGACATACAACAAAATGAATGCACAGCTAACGTGTTTTTATCTCCCACACCTGTTTCAACTGATATAAATATAAATAATGAAATGCATAGCAAATTAAAAGCAGAAATGTACACACCAAGAGTAAAAATATATAATCATATTCATCTAGACTTAGAGAAGTCACTACATGATGGAGAAGCCCAGAAGGCAAATTTGACTGATCTGCAAAGCAGATCGAGCAATGCAATGAATATGGACACACCACATGAAAAGGAAGAGAAAAGTATAATCAGTCCCAAACATGGAACCTTGAAGGCAAAGCAACTGCATATTTCACAGTTGTTTAACATCAGAAGGCACCCTACAGAAGGCCATAGAAAGAAAAAGCAGTACCATCATAAGTACAAGATGAAAGAGAGGCAGTGGTACACAAGTACAAGAAAGAAATTATTCAGTGCCGCTGACGGTGCTAAAAGTCCACCACCCCAATCAGTGCTTGATAAACTCTCATTCCATACAGCAACAAGGGGCACTCTATCTAACAGAATACTTCAACAAAATCTGAGAGGTTATTTTCAACATAATCTAGAGGAAAAGGCAGAGTCACCAGAAGACTTAAATGCGATTTCCTTGGACCCTATAGATTTCTTCATGCCTATCTTATCTGATTCTGAAAGTCAGTTATCAGAAAGGAAAATTAGATTGAATCCCAAATGTTTAACTGTGAAGGAAAAGAAGTCACCAGTTTCGCAGATAGTTAAAATCAATAGACTGTCTACCACAAAAGATAGGAAGAAACTGGAATACTATTTAAAAACACTATCTAATAGAATGCGTCAACAGAATCTAGATGGTCACAGTACAGAGGAAAAGGCACAGTTACTGGAAAACTTAGACACAACTTCTTTGGGCCCTGTAGATTTCTTCACACCTGTTTTATCTAATTCTGAAAGTCAGATGAACATGGCACAGTTATCAGAAAGGGAAATTAGATCGAATCTCAAACGTTTAACTGTGAAGGAAAAGAAGTCGCCAGTTTTGCGGATACTTAAAGTCAATAGACTGTCTACCACAAAAGATAGGAAGAAACTGGAATACTATTTAAAAACACTGTCTAATAGAATGCGTCAACAGAATCCGGATGGTCACGGCACAGAGGAAAAGGCAGAGTTACCAGAAAACTTAGATGCAACTTTCTTGGGCCCTGCAGATTTCTTCATGCCTTTTTTATCTGATTCTGAAAGTCAGACAAACACAGCACGGGTATCAGAAAGGGAAATCAGATTGAATCCCAAACGTTTAACTGTGAAGGAAAAGAAGTCGCCAATTTCACGGATGCTTAAAGTCAATAGACAATCTACCACAAAAGATAGGAAGAAGCTGGAATACAATATAAAAACCAAACTAAAAGCAATGTGGCAAGGTCAAAGGGTGGCTAATACATTTCCAAATGCAGTTTACCTCACACCAGATACCTCTGACATTAAAATACAAAGCAGATTCCAAACAGAGATGGACATTGGAGCGGCAGAGTTTAATCATACAGAACCAATACAAGCACGCACTGGGTCACCAGTTGAAGGGATAGCAAGGTATTCTGATTCCATGGACAAAGGAGGAGCTTCCAAGTTTTTGAAGGAAGCAATGCTACCTGATAGAGAAAATAAGGAAGAAAAGCAAGAACATCCAATAGAAACCAGTCCATTCTATTTTAAAAACTTCATGGCAAATAGATATCTCCTAAAAGACCCTCATTCTGGCAAATCAGAAAGTGTGCTTTTAGAAGAATCTTTTTTCCCAACAAGTCAGATTTACAAGGGGAATTCAGGAAAAAATGTAAAAATAGAAAAAACTGAGAATGTGAAAACATGTCTCCAAGTTGGACTCCCAAGGATGGGGAAATCAGGTGTCTTTGCAGAACTGAGTGAGACAACAAGTGATGCTATCTCCCATAAGTATGATGAAAAGGAAATGGACTGTTCTGTTTTAAAAGAAAAAGGTTTATACAGTTTAGCAGAAATTGTCCTAGATTCTATTGGCAGGCATTTGCCTACTTCAGAACACATTAAAAGACAGAACAGAAGCTTAAAAGTAGCTGACAGATCTAGTCCCAAAGGTATACCTATGAAGGCAAAGCAATCACCTTCAGGGTCACTAGGCCCTGCAGGTCATGCTGCTCTGAGCATTAATAAGAAACAGGTGTGGAACTTTAAGGCCCAGAAGAGAGAAGTAGACAGAGAAAAAATGAATACATCTATACGTGCTTCTGTGCCTAGTCCTCATGTAAAAATGGAACAATCACCTGGTACCTGGGACATATATGGAAAATCTTCTGAGAAGAGAAATGGCCAAAACAAAGCAAAAGGGAGGGAGAAAGAAGAAAGTGGAGAACTGGTCTTGTTTAGAACAGCTCCGGAGTATAACCAGCCATTTCAGTTTAGAAAAGATGGAATGAGAGAGCCCTTGACCTTCAAACCAGATGCACATTTAACCAATATGGTGTGCCCACAGAACATTAATCCTCGGATAGCAAAAGATGATCTAACAGCTCAAGAAATGAAGATAAAAGCAGGTTTTAGTTCAGAATCTGTTGTTTTCTCTAAGACACATCTACTTCAAATTGAAAAGCAGAAGAAAGAATTTGAAAGTGTGAACTGGAAAATAGCAGATTTCAAGATTCTTGCCCCACAAAAGCAACAGCAAGAGCTGTGTATCTTAGGAACCTACTGGAGTGCCCCTGACACCTACACACCTGTTTGTCCTAAAGTCGTAAGACATAAAGATAAGGCACAAACAACAGATGTAGAGAGTGCTACGCACACAGGACAGGTCAGACTGGAGGCTAAGAGAACTTCAGCTTCCCAGCTGCTTAGATATGGTACTGGAAGAAACAAAAAAACCTGGAGAGGTAACAGTCAGCAGCAGAAGCCATTCCAGCTGAACAAAGAGATAATAAAACTAGTTTCAAAAGCTACCTATGACTTCGGATTCCTTACATCTCACACTAAAAAGCTCATAGGAATAAAAACTGAGAAAAACAAGCCAAAGAAGAGGGTATTCAATCTTCCACAGCAAGAGGTGGAGAAACTACCAAATGAAATGCAAATGTCATTGTCAGGAAGTGTTGGTGTGTCCAGCATACTAAGAACACTCGAACAAAATATTAGAGAGGAAGAAAAAAACCACCCAGACACACCCCAACGATATATTCAGCCACTAAGGTCTAGGTCACAACAAATAAGGGAGTATCATTGTGCCAGATTAGATTTGCAGAGACAAATATGCTCTGAGCTCACCCTACAGCCAGGAGAAAGTGATTATGCTGGATTAGATATCTCAAGAAGTAGAAGAGGTACAGACATACAGCAACAGAAGCCTCTCCTGAAGCCAGGGGCGCCAAAGCGCGCAGTGATTCCTCAGACCAGCCTGGAATCTGTGCCTTCTCCCTTGAAGAACCCTTATGACTTACAAAAGACAAAACAATTCATAACACAAGATTTAAAACTATCAGTTCCACAGAGGAAAAAAGGATTGATGGTAGCTAATAGCCCACCAGGTTCAAAAGAACAATTACTTATTCCAGGGCTGATGGCACAGCTACAGAAGCCTTTCACAGGAACTGCTCTGGAGTCCGTTTCTTCTTCCATAATCAGTCAGCCTTTTACCAAAAATCCAATGGAAGAAGGGAAAACAAAAGGCATAAATCTAAAGGGCTCAGCTGAACAGGTAAAGAAAATCCCAAACAAAACTTATGTTTCCAATGTGGATCACATGCTGAGAAATACAGAAAGACTACTCTTGCTTATTAAAGAGCAAGAGAAAAGGAGAAAAAAAATTCGAAGTGATAAAAAATTTGATATAGCTGCAGATGTGAAAGCAACAACCAGAACCAGTCTGGTTCTACAGTATTCACCATCTGGCATACCACGTGTTAACACAATAGAGAATATTGACATATTCCAGCAAGGAGATGGAAAGGAATGGGATGGGAGCTTGGCCATACCCGGGGGCCAGCAAAGGTTGTGTAGTTCAGGGATTGTCTTAGACTCTGTTTATGCAGAAGGGCTCATTTCTCCTGAAGGTATAAACCATGAAGATGAAGGAAGAACAGCTTTCATGAAAAGCATCCTGTATCCCAAAAGGATGAAAATGAAAGCAAAGAAAGCCCTTGTTTTCCAACTTCTTAATATTACAGGATATGGAACCCGATGCCACAAAAAGGAACTGAGATGTAATATCAAGAAACAGAAAAAGGGGATCCAGCATGCGAATGCTGTTTGTGATTCTGGCTTTAGTCTACCTCAGATGGAAGAGGTTACTGAAGCAAAGCAGGAGAAAGATATGCCAAGAAAGCCGGCACACATTTCTCCACAGCTAAAGCTGAAAAAATCACTAAACAAAAGAAAAAGGTCATCTTTGCCATCCATTGATAAGAGCACTATATCAAGCACTATTAAAACACCAAAGCAAAATGTCAGAGAGCAAAAAGAACACCAAATTATTTTACTAGATATTCTCCCACAATATAGAGATCACATAGTGATTAGACAACGAGTGCAGAAGGAGCCTGATGATGTCAAATTTAAAGTCGATTTGGAGAGGAAAGGGTATCCTGTTCTCTCTTCTACCCACTTCAATTACAGTGGGCTCGACACCCCCCAAATTAGAACAGATATAGGACTTGAATCCCTTGTTGTACAAAGAGTAAAGGAAAGAGCTTTAGACATTGCCAAATGTTCAGTTTCAATTCCTCTGGAGAGAGAAGGATCAATGGAAATTGATAGTCCACTAAGCTCAAAAAGACAGAATATATTTCTGAGAGAACTGGATGTTTCTCAACGGAAGACTTTCCAGGAACAAGAATCCCTGGAAGAAGAAGGTATGTCCATGACAAACCTGGAATTGAATGCCTGCCCCATTATGGAACCTCTTCATTTGGAAAACACAAGAAAGGTAGCTAAGGAAGGAGATGTGTACCTTAACAGAACAAATATTTCATATCTGTTGAGAAGAGAAAGATTTAAAAAACCTGGTATCTTACTAAGTTCCAAAGAACGGAAATTTCTTTGTACAAATCTAGAAGTCCACCACAAAATGCCTGCAGTGCAAAAAGGACAGGTGAATCCAGATCGTGTTTCTGAAAGTATTCTGGATGCTATATTTTACCCCAATAGGGACCCTCTTCACTTGAAACAGGCAGTGAATACTGTAAGAAAAAAAAATATTGGTATTTCTGAAAGTTTCAATGACAGTCCAAAGGGAAAAGAACAATCAAAGTTAACTGCTGTCCCATTAAAATTCAATAGACAGAAAATGGATTTTTCAAAAAACTTGAAGATGAAGCAGCTAAATATTTTTAACCAGACTAAAGAAAATATTCTGGAATCTGTTTCCTCTTGCATATTGCATCATATTGTAAATCCAAAGAAAGAAGTCTCAGCAAAAGAAATAATGAGTTCAAAAAGTTCAACTGTAGAAAAAACGTTAAACAAAGTAGGTATTCCAGTGGTTCAACCTCCATGTTTTTTATTCAGAACAAGACAAAAACAGGAGCACCTGTCAATTTCTTATGAGAACTGTCTGGAGCCTATGTCTTACCCTCAGAATTATCATAATCTTCTGCAACATTTAATGGTTCCAACAAAGGAAGCATTATCAGAAGTAGGTAATGTGTCAAGCACAACAAAAGGACTAGACCTGTTTTCTAAAGATCACCTAAGTTCCATCTATGACTATGGACTGGAATGGATTATGCCATTGGTTACTCCAAGGCAAATTAATAAACAAAACACAATGCTACCTTTAGAATCATATAGTAAAACTATAAAATATCTGAATCCTTCTTTTCCAAAAGGAAAGAGATCATCAGATAAGACACAGATAATTGATTTATTACCAAATGGCAGCTCACCCAAGCTAGGAGTTAGAAAGAATATAGAATCATGTCAAGAAAATCAAAAGGTGGAAATAATATGCCTACCTGTACTATTTTCACATTCTCTTTCTATGTGTGTGCCCGTTTTGCATGAAAGTAAAAGATGGAAAGACAGCGTAAAAGAAGGAGTTCTGAAAGGCGTACTATGCCGTGAAAGAAGATCTCTGAAGTTGAAGAAATCAGTTTTGTCCCATATACTCAATCCCACTGACTACGGTACCCAAAGCAACAGACCAGAAAGGCAGTGGAACACAACAGAGAAAGTGATAAATAAAGAGACAACCAACAAGCCTATCTCAAGTCATGTGAAAAGGGCAAAACAGCATATACTACAGGAAGAAAAGAAAGGTAGAATAGAAGCAGTCACTCTGAAAGGAATATTGGCTCCTAACATTATTGTAAAGGCAAAGAAATCATCATTGTCACATATACTCAATAGAAAGGAATTACCTTTGCTGTTGGACATTATAAAACAAGAGAGAAAAGTGCGAGAAGGCAAAGGTAAATCAGTCATGAGACAGACAACCTCACGTGCTCCCGTATCATCTCCATCACATCCTAATGTGAATTCAAGAATAAGTGTAGGAAAAAGTAAGTCAGGAATACTGAAGCGCTCCCTTCCACCACTAAAGCCCCAGACATCACCAAATTTCAGAAAAATATCATTGGCAGAGTCGATTAATAGAGATACTTTAAGCAATATAAGAGAATGGAAGCATTTGCCAGAGAAAAAGGAGGAAAGTAGAGAAGACATAGTAGATATGAAAGATATAATGGGTCTCATATGTATCATCTTGAAAGAAAAGAAGTCACCTTTTGCACAGTCACTGCATGGAAGGCGAACACGGAGGAGCGATAAAAAGCAAGAGCAAATGAAGCAGGAAAATCAAAGTAATCGAGGTGCTTCTGTTCTTTCTTCACCTCACTTGGAATGGGATTCGAGAATAAAAGACGTGTATATTCGAGGAGTAACAAAATTCTGTCTTCCTTCATTAACACTCCGGGAATTGTCAGGCACAATGGAAAAATGTGAGGAACCGATTGATGATATTTTAAGCAGTATAAAAAAAGCAAAACGTATGCCACAGAATGACAGAATGGAAATAACCTCGGAAGAAATAATGCATTCCAGAACAGCTCTGAGGGTAAGGCAGTCTTCAGTGTTACAGGAAATACAGTTGAACATCAAAGAAAAATTTGCTTCCATTTCTTTTTTACCTTACTTTAAAGTGGGCACAGTAAAAGGAGAGGAAACCATGCTGATAAAAACTGGATCCTCTTTTTCAAAACCAAATTTCCAGATGTTGTCACATATAGAGAAAATAGGTTATGGACAGTCGATTATGGGTAATATCTCGAACAGTGTGAAAAAAGCCCTAGAAGACATAAAAGAAAAGGGAAAAGGAAAAATAGAAAAAGTTCTACTTTTGAATAAAAATGAATCACCAGTTTTACAGGAAATTCATTTGGAAGTCAAAGAACTGGAGAAAATGACACAGAACATTAAAAGTGAATCAAGTGAGCTTCTGTCCAATACTAGCGTTGCCATACCTTCTCTTTCTCATTTAAAATTGGATGCAAGGATAGAAAAAGCATATTATGTGACTGAAGTAACAGGATCCCCTCTTCCAGAACAATCACACCAGAAACCAGTGATAAATGTACACAGAAAGGGCATTGATAGCACAAGTGATGTACGAAAAGCAAAAGAATATATGACAGAGGCCAAAGTAAAGGTATCAGCCAGGAAAGCCACAATGCATCCCAAAGATGGAGATTTGAAAGGAACAGAGGCACTTTCACAGGACCTACCTTCAAATCTTAAAGAGCCTGGGAACGTAGATGGAGAAGACACAGAGCACAGGAGAGCAGATGGAGAAGGTAAAGAGCCAGGGAAAATGCATCGAGCAGGCAAAGAGCGTGAGAAAACAGATGGAGAAGGTAAGAAACAAGGAAAAGTATATGGACAAGCTGAAGAGCGCTGGGAACCGGATACAAAGGGGACAGAGCAAAGGAGAGGGCTTAAAAATGATAATGAACTGGAAGATGTTCTGTTGCAAGATTTCTCATCTAAATTTTCTCCAACTCACCGTGAATTACACACAAGAACTGGAGAAGACATACAAGGGTTAACAAGATCAGCTACTTCACAACCATGGCACCAGAAATCATTTCAGTTTGATGCAGCACACAGAAAGTCAATTAGGGAGGATATCTCAAGTGACGTTAAAACCGTAGAACAGGATGAGCCACAGGAAGGGGCAGATAGAGGAAAATTAGTAAAGATGAACCATGACATGCCGCCTGAAGGCATGACTTCCAAGGCAGAGCAAATATCACTTTCACATACGCTCAGAATCGCTAGACACGGCGGCTCAGAAACCAGAGAGAGAGAGACAAGGATCAGAGAAAGCTTGGGGCCCATACAGGAAAGAAAAAGCCAACTAGATGAAGTCCTGACAATACCTTCTCTACCTCATCATACACTAGACCTAAGTATGAAAGGAAAGAAAGAGAAACGGGAGTCACAGGAGCGGTCAGGTAGAGGAAAGATAATAAATATGAACTATGAAATGCCACCTGCACATCACAGGGAAACTTCCAATGTTGGGAAATTAAAATATACAGTGTCACCTTTGAAGGATATCTCCAGCAATTCAGAAAGAACAAAATACACAACACGAGTAGAAGAAGATAGAGCAAATGTTTCTGAGGAAAAGATAACATCTCCCAGGGACACAGTTGTGATGACCGAGAAATCATCCCTTCCCAATACACTCAAAACAGAGGAACTACGAATAAGCATCAAAGAACAAGGCAAAAGAAGACCAGCAGGTAGGGTGGAAAGAGTTGTAACTCTGAGGAAAACCAGTCCCTTTGCGACTTTTCGGACTCGCTCTAAATTAGAAACAATAAAAGAAGAGGAAGAAGAACCAGAAATACTAAGCTATGGGCCACATCTTGATCTCCAGGGATTGCTGCTCTCAGGGCAAATGGCATCTGCAAAGCCAGCTGATAGCTGTGCAAACATAGGAAAACATCAACCAAGGACAGAAGACAGAGTACAAACAGTAGCCATGAAAGGCTTAACTCACCCCAGTGGTGCTGTTTGCAAGGAAAAGGTATCAATAATTTCACATGTATTCAGTTCCCCTGAGCCCAGTCCTCTGAGCAAAAGAAAGGAGCCGGAATGGGACATTACAGAGGAAGTAGCACAGAAGCAGGACAGGGCAGGAGGTCCCAGTGTGGGTCAGAGAAAGACTTACCTTTTCATGCCCTGTTCAACTCACCACAGATTCTTGCCTTCACAACTACAGCTTCCTGTATCATCAGGTGCAGGGAAAATCAGATGTGCAGATTCAAAGGAAAGTCTTCACTCACATAATGGACTATTGAAAGCAAATAAACATATGCCACATACACAGGCAAAAGACAGAATGAAAATAAAAGACGGGGAGGGTAGATTACCCCCCAAAAGAATAAGTTTAAGAGCACAGACATCCCCATTTGCATATCCGTGCAATAGAAAGAAACTCCCATTGAATATTAAAGGGCAAAGGAAAGAAGTGTGGGAAGGCACAAGTGAACCCAAAATGGTTCCCAGGAGAGCTTCTGTTTCCCTGCCTCCTCTTCCACCCTGCTTGACATGCAAAACTAGAAGGAATGAAAAGGAAGGTCCACTGGGAACATCACAATTCTGGTTTCTACCACAAAGGATTAAAGATTCATCAGATTCAGGCAAAAAAGTATATACTGAGCCATTGTGTAGTTACATGCTAAGCAACAGAAAAGAACCAGTACAATCTATAACACAAGAAGAGGAGAAAGATAGACACGAAATAGATAGGGAAGACAAAATCCTTCTTAAATGTATGGGTCCTAAGGCAAAGAAGGTACTATTTTCAAATGTACTCAATACCAAAGATTTGAAGTGTAAAATTAAAGAACAAAGGAGAAAGATGAAAGGAGATAAAAATGAACGAGTGAGAAGTCTGACAAACACTACGACATCTCTTCTTTCTTCACCATATCATACGTTTGATTCAACAGGAGAGGATTGCATGATAAGAATTATAAAAGATTCATCAGATGCAAGGAGAATATCATGTGTAAAAACAACTGGTGGAGAACGTTCAAATGATGTAAGAGAATTAACAGAAAAAATGCTACAGAAAGAAAAGGACAGAGAAAAAGTTCTTGCAGATATGAATAGTGTGGTAGATCCTAACGGTATATACTCAGCAGCA
This sequence comes from Perodicticus potto, assembly GCA_963574655.1. Taxonomy (NCBI): domain Eukaryota; kingdom Metazoa; phylum Chordata; class Mammalia; order Primates; family Lorisidae; genus Perodicticus; species Perodicticus potto. The sequence goes on from CAUYRH010056818.1 coordinate 12,313, forward strand.
AGGAAACCACCTATTTTACATACATATACTTTAAGTAACCTTCAGTTGAAAACAAGAGAGCAAGAGGAAAAGGTCCAGAAAGTTAAAAGTAGGCCAGTGGTAATACGGACTAAGAGTTCCGCTAGATCTCCCCCACTTCACCTTGACATGAATGCCAAGGTCAAGGAAGAAAGCATGCCAGCATTAACCATATCAGATTCTGGAGGAGGAATATATATACAGCCAACTTCTAGTGATAGTGATATTATCATCAGTCTAAGAAAAGGAAAACTGCCACAAGACGAGGAAGAGGCTGCAGTGCAAATAGTAAACATCGTAATGTTATCTAAACATCAAGACAAGAAGGTTCAGGAAGGTAAAGATGAACCAGGTGTGGTTCTGACCAAATCTCCCTCATTATCATCTCTGCCTCACCTCATCTTGGAGAAAGAAACAGAGTTAGATGATGCGATGCTAAGACTTACAAGGTCTGTTTTGCAGAGATTGTCACATGCAGGCGAGACATTACACACGGAGTCATTTGGTGGTCATACCACAAGCAATATTAAAAATGAAAAACAAGATATGCCTCAGAAAGAAGAGAAGAGCAAAGGAAAAATAGTAGATAGGAGAGGCACAGATATAACTTTGAAGTCAAGGAAATCTCCTCTTTCCTCTTTGCTCCATAGATCAGAATTACATCTGGACATTAGAGGGCAAGAGCAAAAGGAACATGGAAGTGAACCACCAGCTCGGGTTCAAAGAAAAATTTGTGCTTTCAAACCGCCACCTGACCCTAAACTAGATAAAAGTACACAAGTGGATGGAGAAAAGCTTGGAAGTAACACATCTGCTCTACTTCCACAAATGCTTCCAGAATTACCAGGTGTGCAGAAAACAGCAAATACAGAGGCAATGAGTGGTGATGTAAGAAAAAGAAAACCATGTATGTCACAGAATGAAGAAAAATGTGAAGTGAAAACAGTTGAGATAAGGATCTGGAAGCCTTACAAAGAGGCAAGGTTCCCACGAGTGTCACACATCATTAATAAAAAGGAATTTGTGTTGAATATTGATAATCAAGAGGAAAAAGTACAAGGTAGAGGGGAAGGTTGTGGGGTTTTGGTGAGGACTTTTCTTTCTAAACCAGCATCACCTCCCCTTTGTCTGGATTCGGGGAACAAAATGGACAAAGACACACCAGGAATTACAGGATCCTCTTGTGCACAGCAAAATTTGCAGGTATCATCAGACACCCAGAAAATAACAAATAGAGACTCAGTTGCAGGTGATGGTGCAAACATTGTTAAACAAACAGACCACCAAGTATCTCCAAAAGAGGGAGGGCAACAGGCGGCCTCCAACTTCATGATCAGTGTTCAGCAAGGGAAGGAAGCCTCCCAAGTCAAATCAGAAGGAGATCTGAATCAGCTGGGTTTAAATTCAAAGGGTGAGGATATTTGTTTCACAGGATTTGGTACCATCAGAAGTGGGAAAAGGCTGGAATGGCTCTTTACTGGGCCAAAGTCTCAGCCAGAAAAATACAAAACAGAAACTTTTACTGTATGTCTTTCCTATCCCACAATGGATGCGACTAAAATTGGAAATTTGAAGAAACAACCTGAAATAATGGGTATCTTAAACTATAAAATAAGTCCGAAGGTATCAGTTTCACTGCCAGGGAAAATATCAAGAGAAATGCACATCACGCATGACAGCCCTGTAAATGTCAAAGACTTTTCAGTTTCAGAGAGAGATGCCCACCAGCAGGAAACTTCATCAGAAGCATTTCCAGAATCTGAAGATCCATATAACTTTGATAAGCCTGAGAAAGATGTACAAAGTAATGATCAAATAAACAAAGCTCTTTCCCCCAAAGCGTTAGCCCTACAGACAAAGGGATCTCTGGAAAAAATGAATATCACCAAGTGTAATTCTTCTAAAAATAAGGAAGATCCAAATATTGCTACAAAAAAGCAAGTGGTGTCGTGCTCTAAAAGTGGACACAAGACAAGGACGAACTCTGTCGTTTCTCTTAAGTTGCCACTTCGAAATGGAAAGCAGAAGACGCCATTGGAAACAGGTATGGGCAAGAACACTACAGCGCGCTGCAGCCTGCAAATTCTACCAGGAATGCCCATGAATAGTACAGAGTTTGATGCTGCAGGCAGGAGAAGCAAGCAGGCACTGCTAGTTGCAGAACAAGAGGAATGTGTTCTCGACTCACTTCAGGAGTTCCTGTCCCCCCCTTGGACTTTTCCACTTCAATCAGGAGATCTGGGGGCAAAAGATGAAACTGCCACAAATATAAATATAAATTTGGAACAGAAAAAACTAAAAATAGACAATAACGGTGCCATGAATCAAGAAGAAGGAAAATTAAAAGTAGATACAAAGAGAGCTGCACATCTGGAAGAAGACAAAGTAGAAATGCACAAGAACAATGCTGTCAATCTGGAGAGGAAAGTCAGACCAGGCTCAAGCAGTATGGTCTACTGGTGCATCCCATCTCTAAAGGAAGAAGAGTCTCAGATGAAGACTCAGGCAGTCACTCATTTAGAGAACTGTCTAATCGAGCAAAACCATAAAAAGGAACCAGAAGCACCTAGTGCAAAACAAAATTGTTTTCAAAGGAATGTTCTGCATTCATTTTATTCCTCTACTGCTCTTTCTCCCAAATTCGAAGGCCAGAAAGGCAGGTTAACAATAACAAATCTGAAAAGAGAATTGAACCCCAAATATTCAACTATGAAAATGCAAAATCACCCAATTGCACAGATTCTTAGTATTATAGGATGTGGCACTCCAAGCAATAGGAAGAAATTAGACTATGATGTTAACAAATCAAAGAATATGGTTTCATCCAAAGATGACTCCAGAATAGTTATCAGAAGTATTTCTGTTTCCATGATGAGTCCACCTCATCCTGAAGAAATGGTAGGATCTAAGACAAACCTGGAAAGAGAAAGGAGAATCTGTGTGTCCAAATTCCAAGAAAAATCACCAAACACTAATGAAATTGTTAAGAGGAACACTGCAACAGTCATAAAAGTGGAACAAAATTTTACAAATACACTTTTACAAGATTCCCAGCTTTTTGTAGCAGATGGACAACAAATGCAGAAGCTTCCTAATGTCAAATCAGAAGCAATGCTTAGGAGTGAAATAAATGAAAAAGTGTTGAATCCACAAACAAAAGAAAAGGTTGTTCCAGGACATGATGTCTCAAGGATCAGGAAGAAACCAGACTTGAATACGATCAAGCAAGAAGAAAATATACCAAAACACGTTCTGATATCCACAGAGTGTTCATCTATGTTGGAAGATCCAAAGCTACACAAGCAAAGGGGTCCGAGTGAACCTGGGTGGGATGTGACCACACGGAAGATTCAGCAACAAGAAGTTTTTCCAAGAACTGTGCCTATATCACCTCAAGTTCAAAGGAATGAAATCCAAATAGCTGCAAGTGGTACCAGTGCAGAACGTCCATTTCCTGTTTATGAAGCAATTAAAAATGTCTCTGAATCCCAGGTAAAAAATACGATCCAAGACAAAATTTCTTCTGATAAACTAGAAGAAATACAAGCCTATAAATATGATGACTTGAAGTCACCAGCTTTTCTAGAAGGTCCAGATAAAATATCAACTGAAATATATCCCAAATTACAACAATTTACTCCCCAGGAAAAAAATGAGCTTACTAATCATTTGAAGTCAAAAGCACTTGAAGTAAGACTGAATCTGATACCAGAGATGGCAAAAAAATCAGTACAAAAGTCCAACTTTCATCTAAAACAGCCTACTTCAGAAGATAAGAGTTGGAGGTTCAATCCAAGACATAAAAAGATGAGCTTTATGTCTCAAGCAGGGATTGACACTATAATGTTTAACTCAAATCACAAATACCAAAAACATTCACCTCCTGTCAGCTATATGAAGACAGTGGGTGGTGGTGGTTTGCATGGCAGCGTGGAGATCATTACAAAGTTCAAGGATATTAATAAGCAAGAAAGTGGAACATATTCAATGTCTTCTGCTAGTGAGAAACCATTGTCTCATACTTTCCAAATCTGCTTAGTAAAAGAAAAATCCAAACTTCTTATGCACTTTAGTATGAAAACATTAGAGATACAAATGAAAACTTTTCCCAGAATTGTACGAGAATCTCATGCAACCACCCATGCTCAGGACAGAACTAAAACTTCATCCAACTGTACTCATTCTGCTATCAAAGTACCTAAACGAAAAAACAGAATTTTGTTAGTTTTTGAGGAAAAATCTCTTCATCAAATAGATCTTGATTTACAATACAAATACCTTCGCTTTCTCCTGGGGCTTCCTGGTAGAAGTATGTTCCCGAAGCCAAATGCACTTCCCAAACATACTCGTAAATTAAAAACAATTGCAATATGTAAAAAAGTAGAAGACAGTGAGGAAAGTTGTAGTTTTTCCATTGATACAGAACTGTTAGAACAACACATCTCTTTCAAAAAGCAAAGTCCTCATGAAAACTCATCATTCAGAAAATTCCTGGAGCCAACTAACAAGCGTGCTTCAGACCTCAAACTGCAAATCCCAAGACAGAAAGATACGCCAGGTCTTTCACGATTCAAATCCCATGTGATTCCAGAAAAAGATAAACGATATCATGTGTGGTTTCAAGAAACAAGTACATATGAATCTTTTGATTTAAAGACTACTAGTTTGTCAGATTCATTCATAACACAGATTTCTGAAGATTTTACTGACATTAGGACAGATGTTGAAAGTTCAGCTAACTTAGAGGAATTTTCAGATCTTGAAGTACCGGACAATGAAGAATATGTGTTTTTAGAAGCCAACTCTCATTTAAGTCAGGAATCACAAAACATTCTATTTGAATTACAAAAAAGCATTCCTTTGGAAAATCTTGACAAACTCAAAAAAAGCACAGCTGATTTGAAACCATTTTACAGTGAAGATTCAGATTCTTATCATATTAGAGGCTGCAGAAAACACACCTTAATTGAGAACCCACCTTATAAATCCCGTAACAGCAGGAAACACAGATCATCTTCCAAAAAGAAATCTCCTGATTGGTTGTGTCATAGTTCATTAAATTCTGCAGAAATTCAGTCTTGGTCATCCACCGTATCATTCAGAGAAGAGAAACTTTCATGGACTACCAGGAGAAGAACCAGTTACTCTTTAGCTCCTTTAACTGAATCAAATATTAAACTACACCTTGCAAAAAACCAAGGCAAGTCTCACATGCACCCGGAAAGCAAAGAAAGAAAGAAGGCCAGATTTGATTTATTTATTAAGAAGAACAATATTCATTGGAACTATGATCACAGTTATACACACAGTGAAGAGAAATGCACAAGACAGAAGAAAATATATGAGTCTGAAAGATCCTATTATTTCCAAAGCAAACATAAATCAGCATCAAAACTTCATTGTAAGGAAACCAACTTTCATTCAAAAAGAAATCAAAACCAGCCATTTTTTTTTGCTTGCATACCAGCAGACTCGCTGGAGATAACACCCCAAACCATTCGCTGGACTATTCCCTCGAAAACCTTAAGGAAAAGAAACTTCAGAGTTCCCCTGGTGGCAAAGATATCAAATTCTTGGAATTTATGGGGTGCATCCAAAAAGTTGTTGGGGTCACTCTCAGGATCTTTTACTACAGTTCATCAAAACTGATATCACCATATCTAGATTCCCCTGAAGTGGAAAGCTGATCACTGTTATGGTATCCTGTGAAAAATAAAATAACGTCAAATGGTTTCCCCATAAAGTGTTTGCTAAGCTGATGTATTTTTCTTTCTGTGGGAGATTTGTGCAATCACTCTGAGAGGCTAGGATGGAAATGTGAGACATTGGGTTTGGTCTTCCTGGGCATGAGCTCTCCTTCAGTTTCTGCTACCTTGTAATCCTCAGAGATGTCCCCAGACTCAGAAGCCCTCTTTCCTACACCAATGTCTGAAGGGTGAGTAGGAGGAATTGCAGTTGATCTAGGAAGTCAGATCAGGGGCACAGAAACTAGTGGGGAGAGTTTCAGGTAGCAGTAAGGATGCAGCAATATCAAATCCCATTGGAATTGACAACCAGACTGAATATCTTAATAAACCGAATTATTTGATGGGCCTATATGTATCATTAACCAGACCCCAAACTTTCAGCCCAAAACCAAACAGGTCTTATCCACTTCATCCATTCCCATACAATTATTATTTTAAAACAAATCCTAGATAGATCCTTTGGTCTATAAATATTTTATTATCTACGTCTATAAGGTGGGAACTAGTTTTTTACATAACCATAATACCATTATTATATCTAAAACAGTTTTTTTTTTTTTGAGACAGAGTCTCACCATGTCGCCCTTCATTGACTGTGGCAACAACATTTTGGGCTCAAACGATTCTCTTGCCTCAGCCTCCCCAGTAGCTGGGACTACAGGTGCCCGCCACAACACCTGGCTATTTTGTTGTTGCAGTTGCCATTGTTGTTTTCGCTGGCTCTGACTAGGTTCAAACCTTCCAGCCGTGGTGTATGTGGCCGGCATGGTAACCACTGTGCTAGGGGCACCGAGCCACAGTAATTTCTTAATATCATCAAATATTCAGTCAGGTGATTTCCACTGTGAATGTCATTTGTTTTTTGTGTGAATGTCATTTTTTAAATTGCTTTAAATGGAATATAAGGAGTCTTTTAAGTCTCTTTTCATCTATTGGTTTCCCCTTCTATCGCTTTTTTTCTCACAATTTTTCTAATTGAGGAACTAAATTATTTGTTCTTTTGAGTTAGTTTCTCACAATCTATATTTTGCTGATAATGTCTCCATGGCAGGTAGAGATAATTTAACTTGGATTCTTAATAGTTTCTTAAAAAAGCTTCAAGTACATGGCATATGTTGCAGCATTTAAAATAAAATGTGCTGGCTTCGCGCCTGTCGCTCAGTGGTTAGGGAGCCAACCACCTACACTGGGGCTGAAGGGTTCAAACCCAGCTCAGGGCTGCTAAACAAAGACAACAACAGCAAAAAACAAAAAAAATAGCCAGGCATTGTGATGTTGTCCTGGACAAACACAAAAATTCTGGTGAATTTTATGTCATATAATCCCTAATAAAAAAGGAAGTGTAGTGAATGTGTAGAGCATGCTCTGCTCTTTGAGCATATTCTGGTCAGAAGAGAATTTCCTTTTTGGCCAGATGTTGTAGGGAAAGATTTATCAGCTTATGATTTTGCACATGTGATGAACGGAAGCTCTTTCCACAGGCCAGTTCCCTACACTGCCCGTTTCCGACCTCATTTCTCCTCAAAGACACAGACTCTGGGAGAGCTAAGAGGCCTATGTTTCTTGGTGTTAAACACAAACTATAACAGATGGTGATGGGGTAGACACTTGGTATTTAGGCTCGGGTTTTAAGGTGATGAGAGATCTTGGTGGGTTGCGTGGGGTGGGGTGGGGTGGGGTGGATAGCGTGTTGGTCATAGTGATTCCTCTGCAAGAGTTAGACTTAGGTCTGAGAATTTGTTTGCCCCCGCTTGTTTTTGTACACTGCTTTTGTCAAAAGGGTCTGAGAATTTCCTCATTCACACAACTACACCCCTCAAATGGCTTGACCCATTACTTCAAAGAAGTAGAGAAGGCAACCGGAATTCTTTTTAATGTCAGAGACACCCAAACCTTCTCAGTTATTGGTGCCCTTAGTGTCTGTAATTTTCCATAAGACTTCTAGGCTGAAGTAAATCACAATTGTTTCTTAAGTAGCTTAGGTGTAAATAACTTAATTACTATTTATATTTTAACAACTTGGTAGTTGTTTGAAAATACACGCATGTGTTATTATGGGGCACATTACAGGCACAATGTAAAATGGATTTTTTTACTCTTAATTTTACTCTCTTTTTAAAAAAGTTTGGCAGCCACTATACTAAACAAACTGTCAATTCCTGAGGTCAGGAACCACGTCGCCATCACCCATCACCTGGAGATAGACAATCACAATCAACATTACGGTGTGTGCCCATTTTATTTCTGTGCACCTATGTATACATACACACCTCTCTCAAAAGTGTCACCATGCTGTTAATTCATTCAACAGTAGGTCTATTTTTATGTCAAAAATAAAAAACAATAAGTACAAATTGAAAGAGAAAACTATGATTTTATTGTTAGCCACAGGTACTTAGTGGACGTTGCTGCCTGTCAGGCCCCCCACACCTCCTCACACTTTGCCATCATAGTGGGAACCACGCGTGATTCTTGTGTAGTACCTGCTTTTATTTCAGCAATGGCTGAGACCTCAGTTTGACACAGAGATCGTGGAGTGGAAAGGAAGGTGGCACCCTGTGAGAACACCTGTCAACTATTTTGAGCTGGTAGTTCCTGCAGTGTCCAGCAGATGCCGCTACATTTCCCTCCATTTCAAAAGTCCTCCCTGTTGCCCATGTGGGCACGTGTTTGGAACTGCTGCCTGGAACAGGTTGTAGTGCTCTGCTTTCTGTGGTTTGTTCAAGAGGGGGTCTTCAGGAACAATAGGGCAGCCGGGGGTGTTCTGAGTGGGGAGGGGTATAATTGAAAGTAGTAAGAGAGTAAAGCTGGACTGGTTGCTTTCTGCCCCAGGGGATCCTACATACACACAGCCACTGTAACTGGAATAATTTTACATTTGTGACAACAAAATTCTGGCGGGCTGTAGTACATACATTTCCATAGTCCGTTCACTCCCCAACTCTCTTAGCTATTTTGTGCCTTCACATGGCTCCTTAAACTTTGAACGCCTTCTCCCCTACCTCACAAGCGGATGGCCTTGCTCTGCACTTCAGCTAGGAGGGAGGAGACCACCCAGATTCTCTTCACCACACCTGCACCTACGCATTTCCCTCCTCACCTATTGCCACAACGAATATCCCTGCGGCTTTCTCGGGATGGACCCATTTGTGCCTGCATCCTGCCCTTCTACATAGCCTCTGTCCATTTGGCTGCTATGATAAAATGTCCTAGACTAGGTAATTTACAGAAAATAGGGATTTATTTATGATGGTTCTGAAGACCGGAAAGTCCAAGATTGAGGTGCTAGAAATCTAGTGTCTAGCGAGGCACTTCGGAGATGACGCCTCCTTTTTGTGTCTTCAACAAGAGGGCAGAAGGGCAAAAAGGGTCAAACAGGCTCTCACAAGCCCATGCTAAGGGCACTAACACTATGCACGGGGCACAGCCACATGACCTCATCTCCTCCTAAAGGCCCATCTCTTGATCCTTTACACTGGGTATTAAGTTTCAACATCAGTTTTGGAGAGACATCTTCAAACCACAGAACTCATTTACTCAAGGAATCCCTTTACCATTTCTTCTTTTTCTACATTACGTTGTTTCTCCCTTACCTGATTATTTCCAAGAACACACATTCTGTCATTTCCTTCATCTGAAAAATAATAAAATAAAAACCATCTCTTAACTCTTCCCCTGCTACGTGCTTCCACATTTATTTTCTCCTCTGTGCAATAGAAATCCTCAAAAGAATCATCTTTACTCACTATCCAATTCCTCTATTCCCATTGTTCCCCAAATCCACACCAATCATGCTTTCTCTCACCAAGAACCAGAAAACAAATCTCACCTCAATGAGAAAAGTTAAGAATCTGTCAAGGATTTTAAAGCAGTGATCATAAAAATACTGTAATGAGGAAATGTAGTCCAGGCATTATACCCCTCAGTGTCCCCTTTGCCTTGGGCACATCCAGGGAAGCGTAGCCTTGTATCAGTATCAACTCCTGCTTCTCTGTAGCCCGACAGAGGGCTCAATCTCAACCTCTGCAACCTACAATATGGCCCAGCCACAGAGTATCAGCTGTACTTAGCACTTTCTCCACCTCAGGCTCTGGCAGGGACATAAAACTTTCCTTATGTGGCTTATCAGGTTGCAGTAGTGAGCCCGCAGGATGTCAGTGGATGTAGCTGAGAAGACTCTCAGGAGGCCAGTGCATGAAATCAATAAGAGTCAACCCCCCAAAAGTCTATAGTGTGAATATTAGCCAGATTCACAGCCCGAATCTGTGCTAAAGTAGTAACATAAGTATACTAGTGGAATGTGACTAGTTGTATCTACATATGACAATTCCTCGAGTAGCCACTAAACAAAGACTGTAACAGGGCTATCCTCAGAAACATCTTTCAGACAAATCAAATTTAAATGGGATATTAAGATGTTCAAAGTCATCTGCCACAAGAAGGCAGAAAAAGAGAAAGGAAACAAAAACTAGAGGGAATGAACACTTAATAGAATGGTAAACTTAGGTCCTAACATATTAGTAATTACCTTCAATGGAAATGATCTATTATGACCTGTCAACTTGGATGCTTGACAATAAGATTTCAAATATGATAAAATTTGATTAAAAGAATTTTAAAAAGTTATACTATTCTAGCACTAACCAAAAGAAATTTTTTAAAATGCCCTGAGCTGAATGAAAAAACAGAGTTTTACATATAAAACTCTGTGACGTAAAGCAGTGCTTCGAGGTAAAAGGATGCTAAATTCTTATATTAGAAAAGAAGAAAATGTCCAATAATTTAAATTTCCACTTCCAGAAATCAGAAAAAGAACAAAATAAACTCAATACAAGCAGAAGAAAACAAGAACAGAAATTAGTGGAATAAAAAAAAAAACAAAACCAGAAAACCCGAGCAAACTAAAGGAGACTTCTTTCAAAAAGTTAAATAAAATTGATAAATCTCTAGCTAGATTACTAAAACAAAGATGACACAGATTATCAATTTTAGAAATAAAAGTAAGGGTATCACTACAGACCTTCAAAGATACTGAAAGACATAATAAGGCAACACTACAAATGACACATAGATTTGACGATTTAGACAGAATGAACTAATACCTCAAGACCCCCAAATTACCAAAACATACTTTAGAGGACAAAGATTATTTAGAGAGTTGCATCATTCTTAACAAGAATTCATAGTTTTAAGTCTGAAAAAAAATCTCCCAGCCCAGATGACTTCCCTAGAGAAGTCTATCAGAGATGTAAGGAAGAAATGATACTAATTCTACACAACCTCTTCCAGAAAAAAAAGAGATAATGTTCCTCAACTCATTTTATGAAGCTATTACCCTAAAGCAAAGCCCGACAAAGGTGGTACAAAAAAGTTCAGACCCAAATCCCTCGTCAGCATGGTACATCCATCTTTAATATTAGTATATTGAACCCAGCAATATCTAAAAATACTGATATACACAAACAAATGTGGTTTCTTCCAATAATTCAAAACTATAGCAATATTCAAAAATCAATGTAATCCACCACATAACAGGCTAAAAAAGAAACATGATCTCCATTGATGCATAAAAAGCAATTGACAAAATTCAACACCCGTTCATGATAAAAGCAAATGAGGAACAGAGAGGAATTTCCTTACCCTGATAAAGAGCATCTATAAAAATCATCATTAACCAGAGCAGTGCCTGGGAGGACCAGGAACCAAGGCCACTGTGTACACAGGGGCGAGGGGAACCTTGGACCAAAGATTCTATTCTTTGCCTTTTACTTGGAGAGATCCTGATAAAATCCTAGACCTGATGTTTCGACGTGGAGATAATCAAGTCGCCACCTTGCCTTCAAATCGCATCACTTTTACAGCGAAAGGAACTTCAGCTTCATCATCTAACCAACTCTCCCAGTTTGACCTGGTGGTAGAGTATGGGGTGATGGGCTACTTGAATGTTAAAATCATAGGGATGTGTGTGTGTATGTCTGTCTCGATACGTGGCTTCTTTCAGGGCTGGTCCCAGTCCCATATTAAAACCCAAGGAATGGGGTGGCGCCTGTGGCTCAAAGGAGTAGGGCGCCGACCCCAACTGCCTGAGGTGGTAGGTTCAAACCCACCCTGGCCAAAAACTGCAAAAAAAAAAAAAAAGAAAAAAAAAACCCAAGAGGTTGGGAGATGGAGGAGAGAAATTGTGTTACTTTATAGCCACTTAGTGATAGCATTACCCAATTCAACACTTCATTTCTTTCTAGAATTCACAGTCCTGTGTAGGGAAAACATGCTCACCATCAAAGCCATTTTTCCTAATTTCACTTTAAGACTTACAGTTTCATGTTGAAAGTGGTTGCCAGTTGTACTAAAACACTGTCAAATGCCTATCCCCCATTCCTTCTGCACACCATATACACATACCCACACTTTATAGCAACTCAGATATTGCCCCTAACCATCAAGAAAAGCATAATACACAGTACTACATCTTAACCCACTCATTAGTAGAGTTAGATCACACATATCATAGGATTACAAGAATTATTACAGAATAAGCCATATCACCTCTCCCTGCTGACAAAAATAGACTGGCACTCTGGACAGGAAAGCTTGCCTGTCATCCAAGAATCTGCATTGATTCTGAGCCGCCGCACAGCAAATTTACCAGACCTCAGCATTGCCCTGTTCACTCTAAATTAGCATGTCATCAATCCCTTGAAACTCAGCTGCTGCTGGCATAGCTTTCTCCAAAGGAAAAATAAATTGCAAATACTTCTAAGCACTAAACATTACTTAGGTAAGTAACTGTAACTGTAACCATATCAGGAGCATCAATCATTAGAAATTCTGTCCCAGCAGGAAGCAGTGGCTCACACATATAACCTTTGCAGTCTGGATGGCTGAGATGGGTGGATTGCCTGAGCTCAGGAGTTCGAAACCAGCCTGAGCAAGACTGAGAACTGGTCTCCACTAAAAACAGAAAAACTAACCAGACGTTGTGGTGAGTGCCTATAGCCTCAGCTACCTGGAGGCTAAGCAAGAGGATTGCTTGATCCCAAGAGTTTGAGGTTGCTGTGACCTATGATGCCACCACAGCATCCTACCTAGGGTGAAAGAGTGAGACTCTGTCTCCAAATATAATTAATTCTGGCTCGGCACTTGTAGCACAGGGGTTATGGCACCAACCATATACACCAAAGTTGGTGGGTTCAAACCCAGCCCTGGCCAGCTAAACAATGATAACTGCAACAAAAAATAGCTGGGCTGGGGTGGCACCTGTGGCTCAAAGGAGTAGGGCGCCATCCCCATATGCCAGAGGTGGCGGGTTCAAACCCAGCCCCAGCCAAAACACACACACACACACACACAAAAATAGCTGGGCATTGTGGCGGGCGCATGTAGTCACAGCTACTTGGGAGGCTGAGGCAAGAGAATCGCTTAGGCCCAAGAGTTGGAGGTTGCTGTGAGTTGTGATGCCATGGCACTCTACTGAGGGTGACATAGTGAAACTGTCTCAAAAAAAAAAAATTCTGTCCCCACACGTGGCAGGGAGGCTCACCAGCCCACGTTACCAAGCATAAGACACTGTAGATATACATTATATCACTTAATCCTCACACCAACCCTGCTATTCTTACTGCCATCTTTGAACTAAGGTTCAACGTCAATAACTTGGCCCAAATAAACCAATTAAGGGGCAGCACCTGAGTTCCATTAAAGCCTCATAGAGAACAGAATACACAATTCACATTACCTTGAAAGACCAGGTGTGGGAGTCCAAAGGGGGCTCCTTCCAGCTGGCTTCATTTGCTCAGGTTAGGAAAGTATCCAGAGCTCTCATCTCTTCCCTGTGGTCCTTGAATTTCCCTCTGCTTTTCCCCAAACTGCCCTTTCCCCTAGGCCTGCAGAGGACGTGGGATGTGGAAGGGTCCCACAGACAGGAGGAGACGCAGGGTCAGACCCAGGTCTTTTACCATGTGCGGACCTTTCTGGGGCTTGCTTTTGCAGAGTAAGGGTGATGCTAGATTAACAGTTTCCCCTTTCTGTATCCAAGAGCCCAAATGGGAGACGCCCGAGGTTTTAGTTAGCAAACTCCCGGCAGTCTCTTTCCACCCCAGCACGCCGTGATTCTCAGGGAGTTCTCGCCAAGGCTTGCTTCAGTGCTCACCCCAGCCCTGGGATCTCCTCCTCGGAATTCAGGGCTCCTAGTTTGCCATGTAAAATGCTGCTGAACATTTAGGGGGCCTGGCACAAGAATATAAATGGAGACCCACATACCATTTGTCTAAACATGTAAAGTTTATAAATCAGACTAATAAGCTGTTATGAATGCCACCTAACATTTAGGGGGGCCTGGCACAAGAATATAAAAGCAAACCCACATACCATTTGTCTAAATATGTAACGTTTATAAATCAGACTAATAAGGTCTTATGCAAAATGAAGACCCTTCCACCTTGACAAATATACCCTCCTGATGCCCTGAGACCGGACTTGAGTTGAGACTCCTCAGACTTCTTGGAGATCTGTTCTGGAACGTGGCAGTGAATGCAGGACCACTCTTGGTCCAGACTCTGGCCTGCAGCTCTCCCCTTTCTCCCTAGCCTGGCTGTGTTCCCACAATAGGAAGGGGGCATCGTGTTTCCAGGTGTGGACACCAGCGTATGCACACAAGTGCCATCGACTTTCTCTGCACATGTACACAGGCACACACAGGCCTGCTCTTGCCCACCAGCAGGTCCTTTGGAGAACAGACCTGTTGTGGCTGGGCCAAGGAGTCCATCCACCTGTCACCCGAGCCAATCACTGGAGAGGCAAATGAGAGATCAAGTTTCACTTTTATTTACAGAAAAGCCAGGGATTCCGGAGAGCAGTGAGGATATCTCCGCAAAGAACTGCTCTGCCTTCCTCTTTCCCTTTGTTAATTTTATTCTCACAGTGAAAGGAAACATCAGCAATGTTATTCCTCAGCCTAGTACACATCAAACAAATCCCCTCATAGGCTACAGAGTCCCACAGTGTCTTCCTATCTTTACATGTTTACATCTCCCAAGCACATTTATTGTAGACTAAATTTATAGTTAGTCGACTTCACTGGGGCACAGAGTGCCCTGGGGCCTTTACCATTACCACGGAGTCCAGTTCTTCAACTTATCTATGACAGTAGCCTTGGAAGTGAATAAACAAACTCCAGATGTTGGCCCATAGGTTCATCCGGCCTTGTTAGGGCCTGACCCACACGCCCTACAGGTGAACAGTGGCCGGTAACACTGGAAAGAGAGCCTGAGACTTGGCTCTGGACTCTTGGGACTTGGTATTCTGGAATCCCAGGGAAACAGCGCAGCCCAGAAGAAGAGGTGAGGCCTCCCCTCTCACGTCCTGCCCCCTCGCCCTCTCAGACACTGTGTGCTCCCTGTCAGGAAGGTGGTCTGGATAGAGGCCAGCTGGGCTCTCCAAGGCCTGGGTACAGAGCAGGGGACCCTCTCGTGGGAGTGTAAAGGCAGCACCATTCATCCTTTCCCTCCTTCACCTTCCTTAGCTTCCACTCATCAGATAAGAGCTTCACAGAGTTTTGCTTCCACTGCAGCCCAGTCTCTCCCTAACTAGCAGATACAGAGACACGTCTTAGTCACTATGGGCTGCTCTAACAAAACACCATGGACTAAGGACTTCGTAAACAACAGGCGTTTGTTTCTCACGGCTCTGGAGGCTGGAAGGCCAAGAGCAGGGTGCCAGAGTGGTACCGTCCTGGCGAGGACCTCTTCCGAGCTGCACACTGCTGTGTTCTCAGGCCTCACGTGGTGGAAAGAGGGTGAGAGAACGCTCTGGGGTGTCTTTTATAAGGGAACTGATCCCACCTGGGAAGACTCCACCCTCATAATCTAGTCACTTCCCAGGCCCCACCTGATAACACCACCCTGTCGAGGGATGGGATTTCAACACAGGAATGGGGAGCACAAATATTTAGTCCCTAACAATAGATACTTGAATAGTTTATTTTCAGGCTATTGACAAGTTTTCCTTTGCAGAGTCTCTTTTCTGTTACAAGAATATTTTTATTTTTATTATTATTTTTCTTTTTTTTTGAGACTTCTCCCTCTGTCACCCTAGCTAGAGTGCCATGGTGTCATCATAGCTCACCACAACCTCCAAATCCTGGGCTCAAGGGATCCTCCTGCCCCGGCCTCCCAAGCTGGGACAACAGGTGTGCACCATGGCTGGCCATTTTTTCCATGTGTGTTAGAGTCAGGGTTTTGCTCTTGATCAGGCTGGTCTTCAATTCCTGAGTGCAAGGCATTCTCCCATGTGGGGCTCCGAAAGGGCTAGAATTACAGGCATGAGCCACCACACCTGCCCACAAGAATCTCTACTCAGCATTTACACGGAAGTCAATAAACCTAAACAATCTATCATATTTCAATTTAGCCATGTCTCATGAATCATAGCCCCAAAGTATTTCCTCTTCACTTCTTACATCTCCATCTTTAAGTCAATCTTTTAATTTATTTGTGCTTTGTTGAAATTAGGTTTCTCTAGCACATTCATCATATAAAATACGAGTGTTATGCTCTCTGAAACTATGCGTGTCCATATGAACGTCTCTGCTGCTGCCTGGATACGCAATACGTTGGCTGGGTGTGGGAATCTTGGGCTGCAATCCTTCTCTAGCCGTAGTTCACGTATATGCTCCACCTGTGTCCTAGCCTTGTGTGATGACGAGTGAGACATCGCCACAACTACAAGTCTTTTTCTTTGGTAAGTTTCTGACTTTTCAGTTTACAAGGTTTGCCTTTTTGTCTTTATGCTTAGAAGCCATGGATTTTACCAGGCTATGCCTAGGCCTGGGTCTTCAGAGTCTCTTCTGGAGCATCCTGAGCCCTCCCAATTTACAAACTTGGGTCTCTTCTGCTTAGGAGCCTCCGTCTATTATCTGATCAGTCACTGCCCTTCTATTTTGCTCCTTATGGACTGTCTATTACTTGTGAGTAAAGTCTCCTAGATCCATTGACCACGTTCCTTATGCTTCCCCTAATGATTTCTCTTTGTTTTGACATTATCTTCCACTTGGTCATACATTTGTGTCTCAGTAATAAAGAACCTCTCCTTCAATGCATCTACTGTATTTGTAAAAAACAAATTCTTATTTTCATTGGTGGAATCAAACATTTCTATTAAAGGATAACATGCAATGCATTTGCATACTGTGGTGTCAAAGTGTCTTTTAATCCATCAAGTCCTCCCTTCTCCCCCCTTCTCTGTAACTGGCTTGTTCAATAAGCCAAAAGCTGCCCTGTGGAATGTCCCACCTCCTGACTTATTTCTTTGCTTCCTTGTGGTTTTATTTAACTTCCTTCTTTATCCCTTGTGTTTCCCTAGAGGCTTGGCAAGATTCAAATTTAGCTTTTTTTTTTTTTTTTTGGCAAGAATCTGTTACAGCTGGTGCTGTGGGCCTCGCAATGCATTACATCAGAGGCACCTAATGTCTGGTTTCCATTTTTAGTCATGCTGAGACTGATGAAAAGATTCAAGTGGTGACAGCCCGATCCTCCCATTATCGTTCCCCACTGATCGATCAGTAAGTGATATTATCCTCCAAGGATTGTTGCATGACTCAATTATTTCATCAGAGGTGGCAAATGATGATTTTCTGATTCTATCATTCCTTATTCATTTATTAGCTGGAATTCCTTGATAAATAATAACTTTGTCTCTTCAATTAGGGCTATTTAATTATCCTGAAAGACAAGATGAATGCTGAATTGCAAGTTTTCAGAGTAAGAAGTTTCTGTCCTGGTTCTTCCAATGGTATCAAGCGAGCCTGCCCTCTTTCTCTCTCACACACATATATACATGTGTCCTGTTTGCTCAATTAAATGCATGATTATATTTTTGTATTATTTTTCTTTTTCTTTTTTTTTTTTTTTAAGATAGGGTCTCACTCTGTGGCCCAGGCTAGAGGGAAGTGGCTTCATTACAGCTGACTGCAACCTCAAACTCCTAAGGTCAAGTGATCCTCCTGCCTCAGTCTTCCAAGTCGTTGGGACTATAGGTGTGTGCCACCATGCCTGGTTAATTAAAAAACTTTATTTTTATTTTTTATTTTTATTTTTTTGCAGAAATGGGGTTTGACTGTGTTTCCCAGGCTGGCTTCAAACTCCTGGCCTCAAATAGTCCTCCCAGCTCAGCCCCCCCAGAGTGCTGGGATTACAGGCATGAGGCCACCACGCATAGTGTTATTTTCTTATTAATGCCCAAATTGTGCAGCTTTGGCTTTGATTTTATACTTGTTTCTCCTTTGTCATACCGAAGATTTTAGTTACTAATAACATCAATGTATTTATTTATATTGTCCTATACTTATGTGAAAATTTCAAAATACCAGTAACACAATGCACAGATTTAAAGTTAGACTCCTAGATTGAATCCAGTATTTGCTTGCACCCTTCTTTGTCTTTAGACTTATTCTCAGTAAGGATGTGTAGTCAAAATAATGTGTTCTAAGATCACTTGAAGCAATTCTTTTGCTTCTGGGGTTATGTCCACAATGTCTATACTTTAAGATTCATTTATTGTACTTTATCTTCAGGTTTTAGAGTTTTCGAACTTCTATTT
The DNA here is from genome assembly GCA_963574655.1 of Perodicticus potto. Lineage (NCBI taxonomy): Eukaryota > Metazoa > Chordata > Mammalia > Primates > Lorisidae > Perodicticus > Perodicticus potto. The sequence continues at coordinate 30,672 of CAUYRH010056818.1, forward strand.
TTGAATTATCTCCAAAATCAAAACTATGTAGCAAATTATACTCAAGTCTGTTTAAATTTCTGTCTCCTTCAACCTGCTTCTTTCTTATCCCATAAAAGTAACTATATTTGTCAGTTTTATTTTGTCTTTCTTGTCTCTCTTGTAGCAAATATAAGCAATACTTACACTCTTCCCTTTTTTCCTTACACCTTGGGTTTCAGGCCATGTATACCAACCCCAGTGTGCTTCAGTCCTGAACAGCATCTCCGGCGATCTCTCCACATCCCCACGCAGCTGTCTTCCCGAGGCCTTCCAGTGCAGGTTATGGTGCTGTTTAGTGCCTTTTTCTACTGGGAAAATGCATCATAGTTTAGGTAACCAGTCCCCTAATTACATATATAAGTCCTTTTATATTTTTCCTAGTGTATTGAATTGGGAAATTGAATTGTTGGTTCAAATAGAACTACATATGGCCGTTTCCTAGATGTTGACTAATTACCCTTCCTTTTGCATTTCTACTGGCAATGTTTGAGAGTACTTGTTTCTCCACAGTCTTGTCAACAAAATATATTGTCGAACTTTTGGGGTTTTGTTACTCTGATAGATTAAAAGTGAAATCTCAATATGATTTAACTTAACATTTATTTTTTCTGTATGTGTTTGAGCATTTTCTCATACATTTAAGGCCATTTTATTTTTCTTTGAAATTTGTATTTTGGCACATTTTCTTATTGGGAAGTTAGTCAATTTTTAGGTACTTAAAAAAATTATCATGGGCGGCGCCTATGGCTCATCGAGTAGGGCACCCGCCCCACATAACCAAGGTGGTGGGTTCAAACCCGGCTTCGCTGAACTGAAAAACAAAAAAATAGCCGGATGTTGTGGCAGGCACCTGTAGTCCCAGCTACTTGGGAGGCTGAGGCAAGAGAATCGCCTAAACCCAGGAGTTGGAGGTTGCTGTGAGCTGTGTGACACCACGGCACTCTACTGAGGGCGATAAAGTGAGACTCTGTCTCTACAAAAAAAAAAAAACAATTATCATAGCCTTAGCCCTATCTTAGGGCTTTAAGTTGCAAATAGGTTCTCCTCATTTGCTCATTTATCCTGTGATCTTGCACTTGAATTTTTTTTGTGCAGTATTATTTAAATTTTCTGTGGTCAAATTTATACATCTTTTTTAAAAATTGGTGTTCCCTCAATGAATCCCAAACAAACAAACAAAAAAAAGTCAACATTGTTTGGAGGCAAATTTGACAGTTATGGCCTATATAAAAAACACAATTTTGTGGCTTCTTTTAAAAAATTATAAGATTTGACAACCATGGCCTGGAGTTCCTAGTAATAGTTAGGATACAAACAAACAAACAAAAATAATAAAATAATAAAATAAAAAATTGGTGTTGGATTTGCAATCATGGTTTAAGATATTTACTTAGGATAGAAGCCCCTGCAGCCGAGGCCATCATGTCGCCCAAAGGTGAGCTGGACGCGGCGTACCAGCCGGAGCCTCTCGGGAAGCAGCCGGAGGTCCTGCCTTTGCTGGAGTTGGTCGGGGAGGCCAGTAATGGCCCCAGCACTGACGGGTCACTTCCTTCGACACCAGCAGAGGAGGAGGAGGATGAGTTCCACCGGCAGTCGCTAGAGATCATCTCTCGGTACCTTTGGGAGCAGGCGACCGGCGCCAAGGACGCGAAGCCAATGGGCAGGGCAGGAGCCGCCAGCAGGAAGGCGCTGGAGACCTTGCGCCGTCGGGGACGGAGCGCAGCGCAACCACGAGACGGTCTTCCGCGGCATGCTGCGCAAACTGGACATCAAAAACGAAGACGACGCCAAATCTTTGTCTCGAGTGATGGTCCATGTTTTCAGTGATGGCGTAACAAACTGGGGCAGGATTGTGGCTCTAATTTCTTTTGGTGCCTTTGTGGCCCAACACTTGAAGAGCATAAACCAAGAAAGCTCCATCGAACCATTAGCAGAGAGTTATCACAGACGTTCTTGTAAGGACAAAACGGGACTGGCTAGTCAAACAAAGAGGCTGGGATGGGTTTGTGGAGTTCTTCCATGTCGAGGACCTAGAAGGCGGCATCAGAAATGTGCTGCTGGATTTTGCAGGTGTTGCTGGAGTTGGAGCTGGTTTGGCCTATCTAATAAGATAGCCTTGTAAGTGCAATTATTGACTCCTAACCAACAGCCACCAGAACCACATTCGTCTGTGAAATCAAATGGATTTATGAAGTTGGACTTAAGCTGCCCTAGGCTGTATGTAACTTGCAAGAGCAGCCTACCCAGAAAAGGAAGTGGCAAGAGGAATGTGACTTACAAGAGTAAATACATGGGAAAAGTGGTCCCCCTTAATTGAAGAGTCACTTTCTGAAAGAAGCAAAGTTCAGTTCAAGAACAAGCAAACAGGCCATGGAGAACTTAGATTTAGTGAAGAAAGTAGGGCGGAAAGACATTTCCTTGTTGAGAACAGGAGTGTGGCCAGTAGTTGGACTAGTCAGAGAATTTATTAAAAATGCCCACAAATGTATTCATTTCCTACTGTTAAAAGAGAAGCACTAACAATGCCAGTGACCTGTATAAAAGGGGATTTAAGCTACAAGTAATAGAACTGTGACTAGAGCCTCAGTACTGTACACCAGAGTGTAAAGGGAAGCTTTTCCTATTAGGCTTTCCAGGTACAATTCTTGAAGAATAGAAAGTTCAAGCATTCAGGACTTTTATACCTGTTGTACCTTAGCTTTGTTTGAATGATTCTTAGTTTATTAGCCTAGTAATGGCCAAGAATACTTGATGTAAGTCCTAATAATTAGTTACAGATAGGGAATACCCTCAGTTTTTAAGACAAAAAAAAACTTGTAAATGTATTTGTCTGTAAAAATTGTATAGATTTTTACAGAAAGTCTGTTTGAACAATAAAGGGGGGGGGGTCTCAGATTTAGTTTTTTTCATACCCTTTTGAATTTTGCAACGTCTGTAGTTAGGAACCTATTTCTTATAACTTTTCTATGCCAAACTTTGTCTTGGTCATTTCTAGAGTGTGTGCAGAACCAATTGATAACAATCGTATGCAACCTAGTTATAGTGGAATGAAGCTGATTTATAACTATGCAGGCTATAATTTTCCTTTCTGACTTTGGTAAGTATTCCACAGATAGGGTTTTCTTTGAAAACCTGTGATTGAGTGGTTGAAGAATAGAAATTAATCCTTTTGCTTTGTTATAGGTAGGTTTTCAATAATTGGGTCAAAGAGGAGTTTTTAAGGCGGGGGGGATGGATGACTTACACATAATGGGCTCTGATTGGGCAGCAACTATTTTGAGTTCCTTTCATTTGACCTAATTTAACTGGTGAAATTTAAATTTGAGTTCATAAGCTAATCTTTGAAGCTTTTACTGAAAGATTTTTTAAAAAGCTATTCCAAAGGGGCTTACTGTGTATAAAAAAGATCATATCAGGTGAATGCATGAGAGATATTTGATCTCTTGTTTGCTTAACAAATTGTAAAATTATGGCTTGGAAAAGCAGGTTAGAGTCTAACCATGGTGCTATTATAAGGCTTCCTTGTTAAACACAGGTCTAAGCCTAGTATGTTAATAAAACAAATACTTACTGTTTCAAAAAAAAATAAAATAAAATGTTTACTTAACTCCCAAATCATAACAAAACGTACCTAAGCTTTCTAGTACTTACGTAGTTTCATTATTTACCTTTAAATTTCAACTATTTGGAATTTATCCCTGCATATTTTTTCCCAAATTATTCAATATGATTTATTAAATAATCCAAAATTTCCCTATGATTTGAGATAATACCTTTATCACTTATTAAATTTGCATAACCAAATGAGTCTATTTCTGGATTTTCTATTTGAATGTAAACTTAGGGTCTATTTGTCTTATCACTTGCCTAAATCATGAAGCTTTGAATATAGGTTTCATGATGTTTTAAATATTTGATAGGATTAGCTTCCCAAATTGCTCTTTTCCCCAGAATTTTCTTTAATGATCTTGTTTATTAAATTTTTATATAAAGTTGATAATCTAGCTCTAGGGGGGCAAAAATATGGCCTTTTTATTGGCATTGCCGCACATTGATAAATATAAAAGGGGAAATTGCTTCTTAAAGAATCCAGTCCTCTTGTCAAGCATGTGTAGTGTCTTTCCAATTGTTTGAGTCCACTTTGCTCTTTCCTTCACAGGCTACATACCATTATTTCTATGAACAATGAACGGCATACATGAGGGGCCCCATAGATTATAGTGCTCTATTTCTACATCTGCATTCAGTGACCAATCTGCCTTAGAAAAGTGTGTGGACCAGGAAGAGGTGTGGGCGGTAGAGTCAAGAAGTCTTTTGAATCAAATTTTTATGAGTTTGCTCCAGTGATCAGAAATACCAGATCCCCCACATGTTAGAGGGGTTGGAACCCCAGCATGTACCTATTTGTCCATTGCCAGGGCGATGTTCGTGATGAAAGGTGCGTCATGGTTAGACTGCTGGTGGTCCAGAAAGCTGGAAACATCAGGAACAACACCCTCTGTGACGTGGCCTTCCCACTGTGAGGCAAAGAAGTGAGTGGTTTTCATTGGTCTCCCCAGGTTAGGGGCCCTTACCATTTCTATCTACATGAGCAACTGAGATGCTCATCTCAACAGCTAGGATTTGTTTCCACAATTTGTGACCTGCAAAAGGGGGGCCACTAATCTGGTGCCCATAGTTTGACAAGTGGCAGACCAAACATCTAGCCATTGACAACAGTCCAAGAATGACTAAAAATAGGACAAGCTAAAACAAGGACAATGTTGGCTAGAGCTGTGAGTACAGCTGTGAGATCTATCCTCTGAGCAGAGAGATCACGTTTGTTCTTGGCTCTGGGTAAGCCAAGCTTATGCCCCAACAGCCCAGGGGACTCCACTGAGATTCATCTTAGCCAAACCATCAGGGACCCAGGCCTATGCATTTAGGGGAACTTCAGTCAACTGAGGGTACATGAAGCCACAGCTGGAGATAAAATTTCCCTCAGAGGGCTATGTTCACTGCTTCGCATAAAGCCAAGATGCTGCTGAGGCCAACCTGTCTGAATTTCATTTTCCAATGAAGAGGTGTTAGGCCTTTCTCGCCTCATTGAGTTTGAGGTTATCCACTTCAAAATGGAAATATCAGCCCCAAACATCACAAGGCTTCCATAGCTCCAGTATCCCTTTCTGCCATAGTCTGAGAGTGAGCCTGTACCTGCTTTTCAAAAGCAGTGTGCCTGGCAGTCATACCAGGGAAGTGAAAAGCCCATAACTTGTAGGTGTGCTTCTGGGTAGAGGCTGTCTCCCATTGCCAGAGACCACAGCTGGCAGAGTCAGGGAGCCAGGAGTGTCCTGGCTCATCTCTACATGCGGCTCTTCCTGACCAGAGTTATGCTCTCAGACAAGAAGTACAAGTGCAGAGCACATCAGTTCCTACCAGACTTTCAGATATAGAAGGTGCTGCAATGGCAATATTGTTAACTTTTTACCTTATTAGAAAAATATAAATGTTATATACCTGTTGCAAGGAAACTTTGCTTGTGTCTATGTCCATTTGGGTCTAAAGAGGGGGAAGAAACCATCTTTTAATTTGAACTGGGAAATGTTGCAGCCCATATAGCCTATGGCTAGGGGAGTGAGAGTTATAAATGTCTGTATTGCTCAATAACGGAACACCTGGGTGGAGAGGGATTTAGCTCTCCTAACAAGCATGAGAGCCCGCGAGATGAGAGCAATGGTGAGTTGGCAGTCTCTACACCTGTGGTGTTGAGAGGCACGAGATCTGCCTTGTATTAGGCTGGAGGAGAAGGCAGTTGGGAGCATGCGCATTCTATCACGGACCCGCTTGCTCTGTCTCCTCTCCTGCCTGCAGAACGCCAGCAGAGCGTCTCTCTGCTGAACATTACCAAGCTCCGCTAAAGACTAAGATCTATCTTTCTAAGAAGACTGCTTTATTCTCTCTATGACTCACACACTCTCTCTCTCCAGCTAAAGTATATAGCCCTCAGGCACCTAAGAGAAACTGAACCTGAGCAAGGTAACTTAGCGGTCCATGTCCGGAACTTAGTTTAGCTGGGCCTGAGACCTGGCCAGTCCTAGGCCCTGGCAAGAAGAGTCAGAAGTGACATGTGACAGGGAAAGTTGAATATAAAAAGCAACAAGAGATTGAAGTAATGAGGTCTTGACTAGTAAGAGAAAACTATTAAAAAATGTAGAAATAGCAAACATAAGGAATAGCCACTACACTTACGGCAGAGATAGAACTTGCCCTCCCACGAGAGGGCTGAGATCCAGAGCTTATTGAGAGAGTAAGGTCATGGCTCACTGGATTGTGGAAAAGTCACTATGTGGTTCTGTCCTGGTTACATTTGCCAGAAATCTGCCCTAGAGGGTGTCAGGGAAAGCAGCCCATAAGGAAGAACTGAGCTTCCCAAAGGTGTTGGTGGGAGATAAGCTGCTGCTACTGACTGCCATTCCCTGCAGGGGCTGAGCACTAGAGAAGTCATAAGCTCTGCAGGATCTGGACCCTGGAGAAGCCATGTGCTCTAAGGGAGCCAGGACCCTGGAGAAGCCATGTGCTCTGAGGGAGCAGGACCCTGGAGATGCCTTTGGGACTTCAGGAGCACACCTGAACCAGAGGGCAAAACTCTTTCCTCCTGCACTATCTACTGAGTTTAGTAGGGCCCACACCCATTTTCACAAAGCAGGCCAAAGGGGCGAATTTGAAGCTGAGAGGCAGTAAGTCCATGATTGACACAGTGTACGTAGTACGTGTTGGAAGGGACCTTTAGTTGTATCTACATCTTTTAAAAATAACTGGAAGCAAATATAAAAATATTAAGTGACAATTTTAAGTGCCAGGAATTTTGGTGCTTTTTATATTAGTTTTATAACTCTATATATTTTAAATTTAGCAAAAAAAAAAATCTTGGTGAGAAAAAGTGATTGATACATTACTCAAATTTGAGAAATCTTGAACTGGTAGTTCAGTCTCTCTACTTATAAGCAAACTTATCTATATGAACGTTTTTTAACTTGTGTGACCCAAATTCTGTCAAAGAAATAAAAATTGTTCCCATTGTTCATTCATATATTCATTATCTTTAAACCTTAAATGAGCATCTTTTCTATGCCAGTAATTAGACCAAGTACAAGGTCTCGACTCTCATGTTCCACCCAGCCCAAGGGCTGAGAGATAAAGGCATAGATAACTAAACTAGACCTCAAGTAAAAAGAATGTAAGATGTGAATCTCTCAAGAAAGGGTTCTGGAAGTTCTCCTGGTGCATATGGTGTCTGACCAGTTCAAAAGGGAACAATACAAATATTCTGGGTCAAGAGGGGCAGGAAGAATTTTCCAGAGAAAAAAAGAATTATTTTGGGAAAAAATGTCTAGCCTAGTTTTTCATTTATAAAATAATTAAACCAGGAGAATGGCAAAAGTTATAAGAATGAGATATTTTAAATAGAATGATGGGATTAAAACATTTATAAATGATCTGCAATCCTCCAGCTCCTACTATGCCAGCAAAGCTAAAAAAGGAAAGGCTATATTTGGGTCTCAGTCCATTTCCTGGCTCTCTGCTAACAATGAAGGTTTTGGGTGGTTGGGATAACTCGGCATGCATTTCAAACTAGAATCAACACAGCCAGGGACAGGTGACATAGATATCTTTCATGAAATGTGCCTCTTGTCACCCTCATCTTCCCTTAGGTGAGAAGAGGATGCCATTTCCATGCTCTCTCCTACTTATCCTGGGCTTCTGAAAGAGATGCTGCAAAGTCAGATCTGTTTTCCATGTAGGTGTAATTGAGTATTTCCAATGTCATTATCTATGTATTAAGGCATGCTTCAATCCATCCCCTTTGGGAGAAGTCCCTGTGTTGTTATTCCAACGCTTAGCGTGATTCATATGTCTGAAATGAAAAGATGATCCTGTATTGGAGCCACTGATAACGCCATCGTTATTGCTGTGCTGGGCAGAGAACCAAGGCTGGTAACTAAATCAGCTGATCTTCAACACGTGTAAAGCACTTAAGCTACTTTGCGATTCAGGGTTTCAACTTGCATTGACTTGACGATTGAATTATGATTTCTGCTCAGGGTTTTCTACTAACATTGTGGGAAGGGGTCAGCAAAATATTTACTTATGATTTTTTTTTTCTAGGAGAATTAAAATGGAACCTAGCCTAACATAGTGATTAAAGACTCTTAACTAAACATATGTAAATCACATAAACAAAATAAAAACAAAGATTCTCTCAATTGATGCAGAAAAAGCTTTTGATAATATCCAGCATCCTTTCTTGATCAGAACACTTAAGAAAATAGGTATAGCAGGAACATTTCTTAAACTGATAGAGGCCATCTACAGCAAACCCACAGCCAGTATCAT
>CAUYRH010056820.1:0-22602 GCA_963574655.1 Perodicticus potto
AGAGGGAGGGAAGGGGAGGGAGAGGGTGGGGGGAGAGAGGATAAAGGGTGGGATCACACTTGAGGTGCATCTTTGAAGGGTCAGGAGAAACCTACTAAATGCAGAACACAAATGTTTTCACACAGTAAATGAGAAAATCTCATGAACGTTATGTCGAACAGGTGGATGAAAATATTTCAGATTGTATATGAAGCCCGCACACTGTACCCCATGATTGAACTAATGTACACAGCTATGATTCAATAAAAAAAATCAAAAAAAAATTTTTTAAAAGCCAACATTCTAGCAACTCTGCTACAGTAAACAAACAACAGACTATCTTCCTCTAAATAAGGAAGTGTTCTCTCACTTACCCAGGCTACACTATCTAACATTTATGGAATACTTGCTCTCTGGCCCAGACACTATACTAAACGTCTGCTCAACAGCCCTCTGAAGGAGACCTGATTCTCTTCCTTGGTTCACAGCTAAAGAAGCCAAGATGATCTAACTTACACAGCCAGTGCTCTAATGAGTGGCAAAGCTGGAAGTTTGATCTTTTATTCCCCGACTCCAGAGATTATTTCCTCCTGGGTGTGTAGAAGTAGAGGCTACAGTTTACCAGACCAATTCTCCTCAATCAGCTGCTGGAGTGGTTTCTACAAAATATACCCTCATAAACTGGCTTGGATTTCTTGTCAATAACTTGCTCTTTGGTACCAATGTAGCCCAATCAGTCAAAAACTTGGTTTGTTAACATAGCCTTCGTGGCATTTTCTTAGTTATTGTGTTAAGATATTTATATTCTGCATTTAGTAAGTTTCACCTGTACCCTTCTAAGATGCACCATAGGTGTGGTTTGATGAAAATATTTCAGACTGTATATGAAACCAGCACATTGTACCCCACGATTGCATTAATGTACACAGCTATGATTTAATTTTAAAAACGGAAAAAAGAAACTTGGTTTGCTGGGCAGTGTTTGTGGCTCAAGGAGTAGGGTGCCAGCCCCATATACTGGAGTGGCGGGTTCAAGCCCGGCCCCAACTAAAACTGAAAAGAAAACCAAAACTTGGTTTGTTTTAAACTGAACTGTTGACTGACTTAAAGTAACTTTAAACCCAGTTCTTTGGTAAAATAGGATTAAATAAAATATTTCTTCATTCTTTTTGGGTAAGGAAGATATTTAATTTCATCTTACATCTTTTTCTCTCCACTTCACATACTAAAATGAACCAGGCCAAACGGTAGGTTATCTATCACCAATGAGGTTTAACAGAAAGAGGCAAAACAATTTAAGTGGGAGTCAAGGGAACTTCCAAACCTTTATTTCATTAAAAATGGTATTTGTAGGCAAACTACAGGCAAACTATAGTTTCTTTTGTAGATTTGAAAATCGTATACAAATGTGCTTTCTGTAGACTCTAACATACACTGCACTTTGTTTAGGGAAAAAATCTGAGGATGAAAAATGTATATTGTAAAGATGGGGTATCAAGAATTTTAGATAACTCCTTAAAAATGATGGCTTATGTCATTAGTGAAGTATCCTTATGTTATGAGGATATAATCTGTGCTTTATTGCTTTCAAAAGTTAGTAACCACTATTCAAAGGTGGGCAAATGTTGTCCTTTTAATTTATAGGAGTTTGGGAGGATATGGATGTTGGTAGGTAGAAAAAATTAATTAGAGCATTCATTTTTGTTAATAGTATTTCTCTTACGTTGCTGTTATATAATGGATGATATACACAAGGGTAAAACAAAAGTAAATTGTTTAAAATACATAGTGAAAAGTGGCACTATTTCTTCCCATTTAACATTTTTCTTTAGAAGATTTCTGTATATGTAGATTTCTGACATCAAAACTTGGACCCTTGGAAAACAAAAAAGAGTTCTCTTAATTTAAGAAAAGATCCTGTGACTTAACAATTTGCACAATATTTCTTTTGTTGTACTTTGTATCTTGTTTACAACAAAGAATTTCCTTTGGTATAAAAAATGGTATTTGTGCTGGATATCCTTCCTTTATCTTTCTAGTTTGCTCCCTATACTTCTCAACCCTGCTGTCTGCCCCAGGAGGCTGGCATGTTTGGAATATTTCACCAAAATCTCTTGCCATTGGCTCTGTTTAGATTTAGCCAGTGGGAAGCAGTATCAGATGATCAGAGCAGGAAGAACGTAAGGGTGCTATTTTCAGGGTTCATGGGTCAGACAGCCCTCTCTTACAGTTCTTTCTCTCCCCCTGCCTCAATTCCAATCTCTCCTTTCTGTCCCTTCAGACCTAGTAGTATTAACAAGAGCCCACTTTAGCACAGAGTTATACACCATCCCTCTTCATTCTTCCTAAGCCATACCCACACTCCTGTAAATAGTCTTTTCATCACATTCTTTTTAGATGGCCCAATCTTAATGTGCCATCTGTTTCCTGTCAAAATCTTGACTGACACAGTATTGAAAGTGTTGGCAAGAACCTTCAAGCCTCACCAAAACTTTACTATTCTACAAAATCCCTACTTAAGATATAATCTCAAAAATTACAAGAGGTAGCCCTTTTCTAAAGTCCAAGCTTTCATTTATGGAGGACTAATTACTCATTAGCTCTGAGTCAGATGAAAAGAGAAGTAAGTAAATAAAAATGGTGCCAATAGGATATAGCAGTAAAGGATGGGATCTGTTTATTTTTATAGGTATCAAGGTTAAGGTATCCTGACCTGCAATGTTGTTTGAAAGTCCAGCTTTTCAGGCAGTACCAAGGATCCTCCCCGTCCTTTCTAATCCCCTTGACTTCCTTATTCAGAGTAATATAAATGTCCATCTGCCTCCAGAAATCAGGAACCCACTTCTTGTTCTGTTACCTAATAACTATGACCTTGGCCACAATTTATAGGGCATCCCAAAAGTTATGCATAAAGTCAAGTCACCTTACAGGGGAGGAATGAGAAATCATAGGTAAATATACCTTTATTTACAAAATATTTATTTTCTTATTTGTTTATTTTTGCAGTCTTTGGCCGGGGCTGGGTTTGAACCCGCCACCTCTGATATATGGGGCCAGTGCCCTACTCCTTTGAGCCACAGGTGCTGCCCTAAAATATTTATTACAAAATACAAAATTTTACAGAATATTTACAAAATATTCTCTATGTGTTAGCCACCTCTTTGTCAAATTTTGTAATGAATTATTCCTGTAGGAACTGAATTTATATCCTCCCAAAATTCACATGCTGAAGCCTTAACCTACAATGTGAAGGTAGGTAGGGATGGGGCCATTGGAGGGAAATTCTGGGGGTGGAACCCTCATGATGCGATTCTTACCCTTATAAAAAGAGACACTAGAGAGCTTGCCTTTAAGAACACAGGGAGAAGGCTGCTGTCTGCAAGCCAGACAAAGAGCACTTACCAGAAAACTAAACCTCTGCCAGATGTTGATCTTGGACTTTCTGGCTTCCAGAATAGTGAGGAAATTAATTTCTGTTATCTAAACCACATAATCTATGTTTTATGTTATGGCAGCCTGAGAAAACCAAAGCAATTCCTGTTCCTTTAAACTAGAGGTGATAATATCAGATTGCCCACATTGAAATTCCCTTCTCCCATTTGCTAGTTACAGAAACTTCGGTTTCCTTATCTACAAGACTAGAATAATAATAGTACATATGTTTAGGTTTACTGAGAGTATTAAATGAAACAATCTAAGTAAATTTTTTATCCCAATGTCCAGCAGTTATTCAATATCAATTAATATTAATCATTCTTATCACTGGTATAGAAACCCAAAATGAACTAACTCTACCAGGGATAGGACAGAATCAGCAAAGAGCTTCCCATTAGAAGTAAAGAAGAAAAGAAGCAGGATTGTATCCTATAGTCAGCCTTTTGTTGCACTCCCAAAATATCTAGCCCAATACTAGTCATATAACAATAAGTGCTTATTACTTGCTGTTTGATGTATTACTATCTGAATAATAATCCAGTTATAAGTGCATGAATTTAATAATTTGGAAGTTACATCATGAGCAAACAAAGAGTAGGTATGTAAAGTGAACTGACTAGCAAGGAAGGAATTCAGCAGGCACTCCACAGGTGCACTGATCATCCCTTTGGACAAGAGGTAGGAATAGCAAGAATGTGGGGAGACAGAATGCACTTGGTCTTTTTTTTCTTTTACTTTCTGTGTTATTTATTTCTAAATATCATGGGGTACAATGTTTTTGGATATATGATTTGCTTTTGTAGTACTTGAGTTACACCTGTAAGTGTGACCATCACCCAAATTCTTTGCCTAAGTCAATATCTAGCAGAGATTTTCCTGAAAGAATTCTTATTTATCACACCTTACATTTAAGTCTTTTATCCATGTTGAATTAATTTTTTGTGAGTCGTGAGAGATAGAGGTACTGTTTCATTTTTCTGCATGTGGCTAACCAATTTTCCCAGCACCATTTTTTGAATCATTCGTTTCCACCATGTATGTTATTATCAGTTTTGTCAAAGATCAGTTGGATGTAGGTAGATGGTTTTATATATGTGATCTCTGCTCTGTTCTATTGGTCTATGCCTTTGTTTTTGTGCCAATACTATTCTGTTTTAGTTACTATAGACTTGTAGTATAGTTTGAAGTCTGATAATGCAATGCCTCCAGGTTCTTCTTAAGATTGCTTTGGCTATTCAGGCTCTTTTCTGGTTCCAAATTAAGCGAGGAATAATTTTTTCTAGTCTGTGAAATATGACACTGATATTTGATGAAGATTGCATTGAATCTGTAAATCACTTTGGGTTATATGAACATTTTAACAATGTTGAGTCTACTGACTCTTGAGCATGATACTTACTTCGACTTTTTTGTGTCCTCTTCAATTTCTTTCCTATTATTTAGTAGTTCTTTTTCTAGAGATCTTTTGTTTCCTAGGTTAAGTATATTCCTAGATATTTTATTTTTTGGTAGCTATTGTGAATGGGATTAGTCTTTGATTTGACTCTCAGCTTGACTGTTATTGGTGTAGGTAAATGCCAGTGATTTATGTGCATTGGTTCTGTAATCTGAAACTTTGATGAATTTATTTGACAATTACAGCAGTCTTAGTGAGGTCTTTGAATTGTTGAAATAAAAGATAATATCATCAGAGAAAAGTGATAATTTGACCTCTTTCCTAATTTGGAGATGTATTATTTCTTTCTCTTGCCTGATTGCTCTGGCTAGGACTTCAAGCACTATGTTGAAATGAAGTAGTGTCAGTGGACATCCTGGTGTTATTCCAGTTCTTAGTGGAATGTTTTCAACTTTTCCACCTTTGGTATGATGTTGGCTATGGGTTTGTCACATATAGCTTTTATAAGTTTCAGATATGTTCCTACTATGCTTTGCTTTTGGTGTTATCATGAAAGGGTGTTGGATTTTGTCAGATGCTTTTTCTGCATCTACTGAAATGATCATATTGTCTTTGTTTTGCTTCTGTTAATTTGGTGAATCACATTTGTTGATTTACATATGTTGAACCATCCTTGCATCCCTGGGATGAAGTGCACTTGGTCATGGTGAATTTTTTTTATGTTAATATGCTATTGAATTCAGTTTTCTAGTATTTTTTTTTTTTGAGATGAGTTTTACTTTGTCACCCTGGGTAGGGTGCCTTGGCGACACAGCTCATAGCAACCTCAAACCCTCAGGTTCAAATGATTCTCTTGCCTCAGTCTACCAAGTAGCTGGGATTACAGGCACTTGCCACAATGCCAAGCTATGTTTAGAGATGGGGTCTTGAACAAGCCTCTTGTTCAGGCTTGTCTCAAACTCTTGGGCAAACTCTTCAGGCAATCTACCCACCTTGGCCTCCCAGAGTGCTAGGATTATAGGTGTGAGCCACTGCACCTGGCCTCTAGTATTTTAATCAGGATTTATCCCTATGTTCATAAGGGATATTGGTCTGTGGTTTTCTTTCTTGTTGTTATTGTGTCCTTTCCTGGCTTTAGTATCAAGATACTGGTTTCACAGAATGAGTTGGGAGGATTCTCTCTTCTAAATGTTATTAAATCATTTGTTTCTTGGGTACCAGCTCAGTCGTTATTGGGTAAAATGTTTTGTAAATTTCTGTAAGGCCTATTTGATTTAGAGTCTGGTTTAAGTGAATTGTTTCTTTATTTAATTTCTGATTTGATGATTCATCCTGCTCTGACAGTGGGGTGTGGGAATTGAGGTCCCTACTGATTATAGTGGTGCTATTTATTTCTTTGCTTAGCTTTAGTAAAATTTTCTGCATGAATCTGAGAGTTTCTGTGTTAAGCATATATGCACTTAGGAGTGTTATGTCTCCCTGTTGAATCACTCCCTTTACAGTCATATACTGGCCTTCTTTGTATTTCTTTACCTTTGTTGGTTTAAAGTCAATATTATCTGATAACAGGTTAGCTATACTTGCTCTCTTTTGATTCCCACTTGCTTTGAAAATTTTTTCCATCCTTTCACATTGAGTCTGTGTGCATCCTTTTGATTTAGATGAATTTCCTGGAGAAAGCAGATACATGGGTTTTATTTGTTCATTCAGTCAGCTTATATCTTTGGAGAGAAGAATTATGACCATTAATATGGAGTGATGGAATTAATATGTGAAATGTTCATCTGTTTATCCTGTTGGTATCATGTTGGTTAGTACCTTGTTGCTTTATTTTCCTTCTTGAGCCATTGTTTTAAAAGAGTTGTGAAGCTTTTTGGGGGGAGGGGACAGTGATTTCACACTGGTGGGTATCAGTTGTGTTGATTAGTGTACAATGTACTTCTGAGAACTTCCTGTAGGGCAAGTCTGGTCATGGCAAGTTCCTTCAGTGTTTTTTTATGGAAAATACTTAATTTCTTCATCAATTATGAAACTTAGTTTTGTAGAATATAAATTTCTAGATTGGCAGTTGCTTTGTTTAAGAAAATTGTAGATGAATGCTGCAATCCCTCTGGTTTATGAGGTTTCCATTAAGAAAACCTATAGCTAGTCTGATGGATTTTCCTTTTCCTTAGATTATTAGTTATTGCTTTTATCATCTGCTTGCAGTATTTTCTCCTTCATTTTGACTTTAGCCACATTGATTATTATGTGTCTTGAAGATCTCCTATAATTACAGATCTTCCCAGTGTTAAATGCCCACCTTGTATCTGTATATCGGAATCTTGGGCAATACCAGGGAACTTTTCTTTAATAACTCCTTGAAATACGTTTTTCATACTTTTAGTTCTTTCTTCTTCTCCCTCCCCTCAGGGATATCTATAATTCATACGTTAGTTCACTTCACATCATCCCATATCTCTCTCCTCGATTGCTCATATTTTCTCATTCTCTTCTCCACCTTTGAATGACTGGGTTATCTTCAGAGCCTTGTCCTTAAGCTCTGAGATTATTTCTTTTCCTTGGCTTGATCTGTTGTTACTTAGTCTTAAATATTTTTATAACAGGATAAATAGTTGTATTGAATTCTCTGGGTGTGTGTTCCATACCTCACCATATCATGAAGGAGGTAAGTAATCACATTTCATTTTATGTTTGACTCCTTCTACCTCCATAGCAATATCTCAGAGTATTGAGCACATATAAATTTGGACTCATTTACTGAATTGACACAGAAGTAGGTTGTCCCTCATACTGTTAGTACACTGAAGACTTGCTGGAAAAGAATCTGAGGAGCCATTTGAAAGACAAGATGGTGGATGATTTTGGGGAAAAAAAGTTTATTTCTAGGAAGAGAAAAAGCTAGGAAAGGGTTAGACTTATTTCTCATAGATTTTGGAACTCTTGTTTTCTAGTATTGTTAAAAAATAATTTCATGCAGAAACAGGAAAACAAAGACAAAAGGGGGGATGAAAGAGGAGAGAAGGAAGAAAAAAAAGTGGGCAGGGGAGATAAAAGAGGAGGGAAGGAAGAGAATAAAAAGTACAGTGCCTAGAACCCAGAGACAGACTAGGATGAGTGCTCCAGAAAGAGTGGGAGACCTAACCTCTCCTGTCAGAAATATAGAATGTTGAAGCCAATTGTAGGAAGAAGCTGTGGGACCACCACCAGCTTACAACTCACACCTGATTAATGTGAACAAAAAAGACCAAGAATTGAGCAATTATAAGCCCTTACCCCATAGTTCTCTAGAGTTGCGAAGTGCATTCAATCAGTATTCATAGAGTTTTAGAGGGGCTCACCACTTTACTAGGCCAAATTGCTGTGTAGTTGTGGGAGATAGCCAAAGAAACTCCAAAAGATATTTAGTCAATGGCTTTCCATCTTGAAGGATATGAAATACAGAAAAGGGACTATATTTTTTTAAAAAATTACATGTAGGAGAGATTAGATCAAACACCAAAAAATTAAATCATTGTTAATTACGAGACTGACCAGAGAAAAACAAGATGAGTAGAACATTTCATATAAAATGTGCGCCTGAGAAATAGAGGATCTATCTTGCTTGCCTGGAGTGGTTAAGACCATTGCAAATTTGAGTCAGGAAAATGATCTCAGGGAAAGTTGCACCAACATAGACAAGACATATTTATCACTTAGAAATTGTGTTACAGTCCCCACCACAACCAAAATTAGTATGTTGAGCATATTTAAGGTTTATTTTACTCTATTGTAAAAGAAATAGAAAGGGAGCTGATCCACGCCTTGTGTGGTGCTCCTGGATCTCGTCAGAGAAACACACTGCTTCACTATCCTTTGGGTGTTAGCCTGATATTCTCATGTTCTCAAGATGGCTGCTAAAGCTCCAGTCATCATGCCCATGTTTCACACAAAAGGAAGGAGAAAAGCTAGGGCAAATAGGCACATGCTTCTTTGTTTAGGAGCCTTCCCAACAACTTCCATTTATAACCCATTGATTAGAATTCTGTTGCACAATTTCCTGAAAGGGAGGTTTAAGAATATAGTTATTTAGTTTGGCACTTTGCTATGACCAGCAGATTCAAATATTTATTAGTAAAAGATAATTCTAGAGTTTAGCAAGAAATAATAGCAAAGAGTTTCTCCACAAAAAATGAAGGGTACGTGTAAGATACTAACCCTATAATTTGTGCCTCATGTCAAAGACTTTGAAGAAGTTGGAGCCAAAGGGAAAATTGTTGCTCTTACCAAGTAGGCTGATTTTGAAGAAATGGGTTAAAGGCTTGTTGAGGAGCTCTTGAAAAACCTCATGCAGAGGAATAAAGTACAGAATTTGTTCCACTTGCAAAGTCAATCACTGTGAGAATGTGCCCAGGACCAGTCAAACACACAATAGCATATAGCAATGAGTGCCTTTCACTGAATGAGTCTTTTAGGAGATATCCAATGTCTCTTTGTTAACGTTTGGTACATTTTCAAATTGTCCTCCTATAATTTTGACTTCCCATCAGTTAAGATTAAAATGTAAATCAAGAAGTTTCTGCACAAATTTCTACCATTTTGAAAAAAGTATTTCATTGTAGTTTAGGAATATGACAAACCTCAGAGATATTGTGGGTTCTTTGCAGACCACCACAATAAAAGGAATATCACAATAAAGGGGTTCACACAAATTTTTTGGTTTACCAGTATGTATAAAAGTTATGTTTATACTATACTTGATACTATTAAGTGCACAATAACATTATGTTTAAACAACTGTACTCACCTTAATTAAAAAATACTTTATTGCTAAAAAATGCTAAAAATCACGTGAGTCTTCACCAAGCTTTAGTCATTTCATTCATAGAGATTCCTGCCTCAATGTTGATGGCCATGAACCGATCAGGGTGCTGATTGTTGAAGGTCATGGGTAGTAGTAGCAAACTCTTAAAATAAAATGAGTTTATTTGCCACATTGATGGACTCGCTCACAGACACATTTTACCCACAGTAGACTTCATTCAAAAATGGAGTCAATCCTCTCAAAACTGCACTGCTTATTAACCAAATTTATGTAATATGCTAAATCATTTGTTGTCATTTCAATGATCTTTACAGCCTCTTCACCAGGAATAGATTCTACCTCAAAGAACCACTTTCTGTGCTTATCCATTAGAAGTAACTCTTCATCCATTCAACATTTATCATGAGGTCACAGCAGGTCAGTCACCTCTCCCAGCATTTATAGCACTGAAGAGAGTTAGTACCTTGCTCTAGATTAGATTGGCTTAAAGGAATATAGAGATTGGTTTGATCTACTAACCAGACCACTAAAAGGTTCTCCTTGCCAGCAATAAGGCTTTTGCTTTCATATCCTTTGTGTTTACTGAAGTATCAGTTTTAAAAAACTTTGAGAACTTTTCCTTTCTATTCACAGCTTGGCTAATTGCTTGGCACAAAAGGTCTTTCAGCCTTTTTCAGCTTTTACTGTGCCTTCTTCATGAAGCTTAATTATTTCTAGCTTTTCATTTAATGTGAGAGACCTGTGACTCTTCCTTTCACTTGAGCAGTAAGAGTCCATTATAGGGTTATCCATTGGCCTAATTTCAATACTGTTTTGTTCCAGATAATAGGGAGGCCAGAGGAGAAAGAGAGAGATGGGGAGTGACAGGTCAGTGGAGCAGTCAAAACATACATAACATTTGTCAATTAAGTTCACCAATTTATACAGGTGGTGATACTACTATATGAAAATATCAAAGATCACCAATCACAGATCATCAAAACAGATTTAATAATAATAATAAAGTGTGAAATATTGCAAAATGTGTTGCCAACCATGAAGTGAGTGTGTTGTTGGAAATATGGAACCAGCAGACTTGCTTGACACAGTGTTGCCATGAATCTTAAATTTGAAAAACCATGCAATATAATAAAGCAAAGTGCAATAAAATGATGTATGCTTATAGTTTTTATAAACGTTGATCAAAAATGTCAATTTAAGATCTAACTAGGTTCTTTGAATTTTTAAAAACCAAATGGCATTCTACAAAGACAAAGCTATGAAGGGGATATTCTGCAGAGTATGTCTATCCTATACAATATACATGTTGACAGTCCAGCAAGTAACAGGATATCCACATAATAACAGGCTCCCTGCACAGCTCAGAGCCATGGAGGGTACGATTTGCACTGTGGTCTACGTCAACTGCACTCCTGCAGCACAGGTCCACCCATGCAGCTGCCCACCTAAGGAGTATATGAAAGAGGATGCTCTCTAGAATTACCACAGGGCAACTACTGAAAAATGGTTTTAACCCTTTATTATCAAAAATTATTTATAATTTTTTTAAAAACCTTATATATGAGCAAATTTGGTTCATTCTTTTTTCCAGCAGCATAGGAAATAGGTCCAAGAAAGTCCCATGCCTTGTGCAGTGTCTCACACCTGCTCAGCTGCAGGACAGACTCCCAAGCAGGCTGAGCAGACATGCATGTATATGACGTCACCCTCCCAGGCTAGGCGGAGTGTCTTTCGAAGTTACTCAGATCATACCATTCTAAATTTATTTTTACTAATGTCTGTAATGAATGCTGAGAGGATATAAATCTCTTTTACTTCTTCTGGTTTATGCAAATGATACAGAAGCCTTAGACACTGTGTGTTGTCAGTTTGTTTCATTGTATGATTTTTTTTTTTTTTTTTATTGTTTGGGATTCATTGAGGGTACAAAAAATTAGGTTACACTGATTGCTGATTGTGTTTGTTAGGTAAAGTCCCTCTTATAATTGTGTCCAGAACCCAAGAAGTGTATCATACACCATGACTCCCCATCCCTCTCCCTCCCCCTCCTCCCCATCCCCCATCTTGTATTAGATGATCTATTTATTGCCTTCATATTGGATTCTTGCTTCTCTATTCTTGTGATGCTTTACTAAGAAGAATGTTTTCCTGGCTCAGTGCCTGTGACTCAATGGGCTAAGCTGGCAGAATCGAATCCAGCCCGGGCCCACCAAACAACAACGACGGCTGCAACCAAAAAATGGCCAGGCGTTGTCGCAGGCGCCTGTAGTCCCAGCTACTTGGGAGGCAGAGGCAGGAGACTCGCTTGAGCCCAGGAATTGGAGGTTGCTGTGAGCTGTGATGCCACAGCACTCTATCCAGGGTGACACTCTGTCTCAAAAAAAAGAATGTTTTCCAACTCAATCCAGATTAATACAAAAGATGTGAAGTATCCATCTTTTAATAGTTGAATAATATTCCATGGTATGTATATGTGTGTATATATAAATATATATATATAATATATATAGTTATATAATTTAAAGGAAAAAAAGGCCTACTTTCAGCCGCTCTCCTGTCCAAAACTCAACCATCCACAAACAAAACAAAATGAATTAAAATCCTTGGTTTAGATTTATGTTAAAGGTACTAGACTTGGAGTCAAGAGGCCTGGGCTGTTTTGGCAGCTCTGTTAACTAATAAGTATTCTCATCTCTAGGGGTCCTCAGTTTCTCCTTGTGTAAAATGAGAGCTAGAGCCCCACAGTCAATACCTTTTTAGATGTACATTCCCAGGATTCAGCGCTGGCCTGGCTAAAAACTCATTTGAGCTTACCAAAAGGAGTTAGACATTCCAAAAGTAATGCTCTGTGACACAGTAAAAAATAGTGCCAACAACAATGCCAGCCCACGTGAACGATGGCTTCTATAAATATGCTTCCCAGAATATCTCTTCATAAGACCAGCGGCTGGTGGCTCATCAGCTGCCTGGAGCTGCTATAGATTCATAAGGAACTTCTTTGTTTGGCTTTCTTCCCCCTAGTTCTAAAAATCCAATAGCTAATTTGGGTTAGTACTAATAGATCAATGTTTTATGCTGCTTCCCTTCCTGACAAGCTTGAGGAAGTAAGCTTATTGCTGGTGCGTGTATGGTTCATGACTTCCAGTAGGAAATTTGGGAAATAGCCCTGCTCTGTCTCCTGGGTTAACCTTCCTCATAATAACCTAAGACTGTCTTTTAAAATAGGACAGCAGACTATAGCCATGCCAGACCTCTGAGGAGAGCTCTGAAAAAAGACACATGTTCAGGGAACAAAGACCACTAACTAATGTTAAAATGCATTTTCAAATTTTATTTTTCCTAGAGTTCAAAGCACCTGTTAATTTGTTCTTAGGGGAAGACTAGATTTAAGGAGAAAGATTCCAACCCCGACCACCATTACCAACAACACGCACACCCCTCTTGTTTTCAAATGCTTCTCCCCACAGCCATCATTCTCAATTCTGTCTGAAAGCCACCTGCAGATTTCTTTTACCGTACTTACATTTACCTTCTCACACCTTAAGTTTCTTCAATCATTCCCACTTACCCTCTCTTCTTTAGCAACTTACAGATATCTTCGAAATGCCCCCAATTGTTTTTATTGCAGCCCAGAATCTTTTTAAATGATACATAGTATAAATAAAGCTTGAAAGAATTTGGTATAATACTTTCTGGGATTTTTTAACTTAATATTGATAAATCTCAGAAAACTTAATCATAGGGACACATAAGCAAACAATTTGATCACAAATGTATTTACATAATAATCATGGTACAACTATCTTTAAAAGAATGAAATTGTTGAGCAACACAATTTTCCTTTTTTTGTTTTTGAGTCTCACTATGTTGCCCTTGGTAGAGTGCCATGGCATCGCAGCTCACAGCAACCTCAAACTCTTGGTCTTAAGAGATCCCTTGACTCAGCATCCCAAGTAGCTGGGACTACAGCACCCGCCACAACACCTGGCTATATTTTGGTTGTAGTTGGCCCCGGCTAGATTCGAACCCGCCACCTCTGGTATGTGGCTGGCGCCCTAGCCGCTGAGCTATAGGTGCCGAGTCGAGCAACACAATTTTTCTATCTCATAGCTGCTCTTTGGGGTGAGGTCAGCTTTTTCTCAGCCCCCTGATGAAATGTTAGGGAGCCCCAAAGCTGTTCTGTTTGTTGCTGCATGAGTAAAAATTCCCCAGTCATTTCTAGTTATGAGAACTTTCTCATTTCATTAATTCAAATGGCCAAGTCCCAGTCATAGCAAAAACTCCAAGTGTCATTTTAAGTTGAATCTTCCCCCTTCCTTCAGCTGGGGCCTGCCTGGGTCTAGGAAGGTACAGTGAGGAAGTGGGGAAAATAGACATCTTGGTTCCTCTGTCGGCTTCTCTCTACTCCACACCCAAATCCCAGGGTTGTAAGGGGAGGGGAAAGAAAGGGAAGGTAATGAGGCAAGAAAAGACCTTCCAGGTTTGGTCACTACTGGGGCTCTTGGTGGTCTGATGGATGACCAAAGCTAATTCTTTTATTGCGGGGTGAGGCAGGGGAGGACACTGTGGACCTTCCAGAGGCCCCTGATGCATCTGCTCTAGCTGACCAATTCCTACTCCTCCCCAGCTCCTCCCACCGCACTGAACCCCACAGCCTTTCATTCTCAGGGCCCCCTTGTCTTTGCAGAGTTCATCTCAGAGGCTCCAGCCTGATTCCTGACCACAGGGCCAATTTAGCTCATGGGAAACTCACCTGTTCTTGCCAAAAGGTGAAACCGCAGCCTTGGCTTTTTCCCTGTGCTCATGGATATTCTTTAGCTTTCCCTTTAGCTGGTCTTTTATTTCAAGATTCTTTTCCATAGTACACAAACGGTAATGCAGTGTGTCCCCTAAATCCAGAAACACGTATCAAGTTTCGTGTTTGATCTGAAGTGAGAGTGAAGCACCCACTACTCTCATGGTGTTGGGGGGAGGGTAGACTCCCAGGACACAGACAGTGTGCCAGAGACACTCCCTGTCCTGTTACTAAACATCAATCCTTCTTACCCTCAAAGTGCATATTGAGCTAAAGGTCATAAAATCATTTCTTTTTTAAGTTGAAAAACTTTTAGGGGGCACACATGTTTTTTGTTGGGTGGGTAAATTATATCTGGCTGAACTCAGGGTTTTCAGTGTACCCATCACGTCACCAGAATAATGCATATTGTACACATACCTGACAGGTAGATTCTGTTTTTTGGTTTGTTTTTTTTTTTTACCTTTTTAAACAGAATCTCACTCTGTCACCCTGGGTAGAGTACTGGGGCATCAAAGCTCACAGCAACTTCAAACTCTTGGGCTCCAGCGATTCTCCTGCCTCAGCCTCCTGAATAGCTGAGACTCTGGGGATAAGAAGATTCTTACCCCTCACCCTATTCCCACCCTCCCTGCTTCCAGTTTCCAACGTTCATTACTGCTCTTTGTGACTCTGTTTATTCTTTGTTGACTACCTTTTGAAAATCCCACAGAGGCTGTCCGACTTGCCTGACAGCCTGTGCTGCTGGGATAAGCACCTGCCCGGCCACTTACTTTCCAGTTGATGGGGGCCTGTCCCTTAGAAAAACAAATTCCTTCTTAATATTCTTTTACTTGCATCTGTAAGTAGTACCCCACTTATGAAAGTATGTCTATAAACACATAATTAATTACATATTATTTTCCCAGAAATGTGAAACCCTGAAGCTTTTTGGTCCCCCTTTCTCATGGGCCTTCTTCTTCTGTGCAATGTGCTTCACCCTTTTAACCAAGTGTTTTCCTTACTTCTTCCACTCTTACTTGTTTAAGCACTTCTGTTGTCCCACAATCTTTAGCCAAAGACATAGAGAAGGAAAAGTTGAGAAGAATCTCCAAGTTTGATCAATCCAACTGGTTAGACTAAAATCGGTAAAACCAAGGCCCAAAATGGCTCACCCGAAGTCTCAGAACTAGTTCGTATCAAAGGCAGCAGGAAAGTCCAAGTCTCCTGACTTATAACATCTCGCTACGTCCATTCCAGATAAGTGAGTCCCTCTTCCTTCTTGTTGTTTTGTTCTTCTTTTTAAAAAAGAAAAGGCTTGAAAACTTGCATACCTTCTCCAAACAAAATCTAGCCAATGCCACACATGGGTACACACCAAGTGTGATGTGCTCCCCCAAGTCCCCTCCCCCCCCTTTCTCCCTTAAAATTCTCTCATTTCCTCCACCCTCGTGTCCTCACTGCTAAGCAATCAGCAAATCTTTTTTTTTTTTTGTACAAAAGGTCTTTATTGATGAGGAATGCTGCAGAGCAGCACCAAGGAGGAGAGAAAAGGGGGGTGGGGGGAGAGCAAGCTATTTTTGTATTTCCTGCATCTCTTATTCCATAAGGTAGATAAGTTCAGATGACAAATACCAGCCCAGGAAAAGATTTTACTTTGATCTTCTCTGTGCTTCTCCAAAAGGCTCTAGAGGAGTGAAAATGATGAACAGAGTCTGTGCTAAAGGGCTGACCATGCGCCGCATACTCAGGAAGAGGAATTGACCTCCAAACCCCTTTTGGAGCACATCTCCTTATAGCTAACCATCACCAGTCACCATCTTATTACTCTCTCATCAACCAAAATTCCCCTCTTACTCGCCACCAAAAGCGACCTGTCCAAATCCTGATCCCTGATGGACACGCACTCGTCCATCAGCCTGTAGCAAGCAATGACTAATCAAATTGTTCGCACACACAGTCCCTCCAGCATCCATTCACCATTGTCCTTCAGGATGACCCCTGCACTGCGATGAACTGTAGCCATGGTCAGTTTTCACTTGCACTGCCTATTACATCCAGTTATCATGAGCCAAGCCTAGTCCTTGTTATCCCCAACAGCTTGTCAACAGAGAGTTCCCCTATGTGATGTGAGCTGAGGACAAGACAGTGGTATGCACAGTACAACATTGGTAAATGATAGAAGGGTAAATGACAGAGGGTCATTGTGCCCTCTGCCTGCTGGTGCCCATCCTGGATGTACCAATGCAAGTACAGTGGGATGCTGCTAGACCTCGTGAGTGTGACAGGCAGCCATGTAGTCACTGGATGCCCCATGCACAGTGGCCCCACGGCATACCAGGAGCTGAATTTTAAATAATAAGGAACTGTCCGCTGCAGGTGGCATGTTCTTGCTCTAGACTCCCAGGGGTTGTCTCGTACTTCATCATGGGAGCTTGCCACAAGACATCTTTCTCACCATGGGCCTCCCCAACACAAGAGGGTCTGCAGTGCACGAGGTCAGAGAGGCAGGTCTATTGTTACCGCATACCGCTCCTGCTGCAAAGCCCTGCTCTTCTGAGTCCCACTCCAATCTAGAAACTTCTGTATCAATTTCAGGTCATTTCTATGCTCCCAAACATGGAATAGGTTGTCTCCAGAACCCAAGGAAGCCCAAGGTACAGTGCCTCCTTGTGGGCGGGGAAAGCACCACAAAGGAGGAGGGTACTGAGGCCCCACTGAAGCAATGCCTTTCTGCCGAGGAGAATCTGGGCCACTATGCTGGCAATCACATCATTCGACTACAGAGAAACTCAGACCTAGATCTTTAATGTTTATTCCTACCACCCAGCACCTACAAACACACTTTCAAACCTTCCTGCAATCCATGAAAGGAAGCTGGCCCACCCTCCCCTCCACCCAGACCCTCCGTGGCCATGTTATTGCTCTGGACTCAACATTAGCTGAGCAGCACCAGGAAGTAGCCGGATGTGGGAGCATCTCACCCTGAAATACCAAACACCTAAAATATCACATCCTAGATTGCCTGTGCCTCCCACCTTAACACACTTTCCCTCCATACCACCCTGAACCGTGAAACCAGAATCGGGAGCCAAAAGCTAGGGAAGGAGAGAAGGAATAGTTTGTGCATTAGAACAGTTTTTAATATTTTAATGACTTAAGATTGTATGTGTCTGAGGAAAACCAGACTAATTCTTTAGCCATTAGGTGTTTGGGAACCTGCCTATGAATTGGACGGCTGGTTTGTATACCATATTTTGGCCTCTACTTTAAAAAGAAGAATACCTTTATCCAGGCTGCGATTGCATGTGATACCATCTGTGAAGAGAATTGGGAAGTACACATGTCATCGGTGGAGACAGGAAAAGGACGATGGAGAAGAGGATTTCAGAAAGATAGCCCTGAATTTCCTACCTCTTCTTATGTACCTTGCTGATATGCGAATGTATATCCCAGTCTGGCAGTTGAAGCCAAAAATAGCCTTTCCTTCAGCACCTCTCCCTGGTTGCCAGGCTGCTGGAAGGACACATCCTCTTGTGCTCTGTGTAGGTTCAGCTGTTCCTCAGACCCTCTCTTCCCCTGATACAGCACTGCTTGGTGACAAGGTCTGCACTGCACAATGGCAGGAGGGGGTCCCTCCCACATTAGGCTGCCCTGGCTCTTCCCTCATCAGGCCCTAAGGTTCAAACCTTCCTCTCTACTCGCTGCCGACTCCATTGTTGCTAAGTTAGAAGAGGAAAAGGGAAAGGAGGGCAATTCCCATTCTAACACCACCTTTGGGTCTCTCTGACTCTCATACCCCAGCAGGGACAGGGTAGAGGAGAGGAGGGCAGGAGGCTGATGGAAGCTGGAGGCAGAGGAGAGAAGAGATAGAGAACTTCACCTTTCTGTCTATCCCCACATGGACTTCTCAGCCCTTTAGGCTCCTCTCATAGCCAGTTTTATGCCTTTTCTCATCACAGAGGTGTTCTTCCAACATTTCCCCACTAAGTTCTAGAGACCGTGTACCTGCCCCCTGCCTCCCACAGCCAGACTTTTTCTGAAGCATCATCTTCAAAAACCTGCAACTCATTCTAACAGCAGATTTTAGCTGAAGAAGTCCAAGCTGCTCAGTCCAGGAGTAGGAAGGGCATCCTGCAGGTAGAAGGGGCTCCTTCTTCGAACACTGTTCAGTGTGATGAGAAGTTGTCACAGAAATGTGAAAAACAATTTCCAGGTGTGTCATGGCTAAAATAGATTGTGAGGATAGTAATAATGGTGGGCTGTGGTCCATGCAATGAGGCTAACCACCAGGCACAATGCCCTGCTATAGCAAAATGTGCTCTAAGCTCCAAACTCATTATGTGCACCAATGTAAAGTGCAATAGTAGAACATAGTAGCAGCATAGGGATCATAACAAAACCCTTGGCCTCCTGTCCTATTCCTTTATACTTTGACTCATAACCCCAAGAAGCAACCATTTACAACTCTTCTCTTCGTTCTTAGTAATTACCTTCATATTAGTAATGACTCAGCTCACACTGCTATTGCTTAATTTATCAATTCAGACATTGTTGTTTGATCTCTCACTTCAGAAGGTTAAGATTTGATGCTTTTTCCTCTCCCCATCCCATCCTAGCACACAATCTCTTTATGTCTTCCAGGTATGTTTATCCCAGGTATACTGTTTTTGTTATTGCTGAGTCAATCATTAGTTCATACATTATATACAAATGTACATATTTGTAGTTAATCATACCTTAATATTCTTAACATCTGAACCTGGTAATATAGAATGACTAACAGTTTCTTATACAATTGCCTTGTTTTTTCCTTAAGTTATTAGTTGCTTCATATTTTTTTGTTGTTGACTTGCTTTTCTACCTACCTATTATGAAACACCTTTTTTCAATATATTCAAACACATCAGATATTCTTGGAGACACATTCTTTCCAGAACCTTCTATCCTGCTTCTCCAATCTGGAACAGTTGTTCTCTAGGTTTGCTGCACAGCTGACATTAAAGGTTTCCTTCCACCAGTACCTAAAGATTGCCATACCCCTTTCTCTTGTACTACATACTTTTCTCCTGGATAACTTCTCCGTTTATTATACCTTTTCAGAGAAGCATGTGCTCAAGTAGCTTTCCAAGAAAGAGTACATTGGGGAAAGTTTTCTCCAGGCTTTGTATATTTAAAAATAAATTAATTTTACCTTCATGTTTGATTGATAGATTGGCTAGATATATTATTCCTCACTGGAAAAAGTTTGGAAAACATTTTCCATCTAAATTTAGAATACTTTCATTGGCATTTTGTTTCCAGTGTTACTGTTAAGAAGTTAATACTAGGGGCATTGTATCAAGCACCTGTAGTTCCAACTACTCAGGAGGCTGAGGCAAGAGAATCGCCTAAGCCCAGGAGGTGGAGGTTGCTGTGAGCTGTGACGCCACAACACTCTACTGAGGGCAACGAAATGGGACTCTGTCTCAAAAAAAAAAAAAAAAAGTTAATACTATTATTTATTATCCTTTGTGTATGACCCTTTTCCCCCTTCTGATTTATGAAAATATATCCTATGTCTCTGTACAACCAATTTCTAGAAATGATATGCTTTCTTGTAAATTACTTTTCATTCACCAGGCTGAGTGTACCATAAGACCTTTCAGTCTGAAGGCTCATGTTTATCTGTTTTTCGAAATTATTTTAATTATTTATTTAAAAATTTTCCTGTTTTTGCTCTTCACTTTTTTTCCAAATTCTAATTCATTAAGTGATAGATAATCAGGACCATGTAATTTTCTTATTTTTTTCTATTTTTTTTCTCTACTTTCTGGGAAATATTTTCAGATTTGCCTTCCAGTACTTCTACTAAATTGTTTAACCATCATCTTTTTATTTTTTTTTTTTTTGAGACAGAGCCTCAAGCTGTCACCCTGGATAGGGTGCTGTGGCATCTCAGCTCACAGCAACCTCCAATTCCTGGGCTCAAGCGAGTCTCCCGCCTCCACTTCCCAAGTAGCTGGGACTATAGGTGCCCGCCACAACGCCCAGCCATGTTTTGTTTGCAGCCATCATTGTTGTTTGGCGGGCCCAGGCTGGATTCGAACCCGCCAGCTCAGGTGTACGTGGCTGGCGCCTTAGCCCGTTGAGCCACAGGCACTGAGCCAACCATCATCTTTTTAATTTAAAAGTGTTGTTTTCTATTTCTGAATATTCCTTTTTCTAGTCTGTTGTTCCTGTTCTGTAGATATAATATCTTCTCTTACCCCACAGAGAATATTAATTGAAAAAATAAATGATTTTTCTTCTTTGCTATGTTTGCTTTCTTTTGAATTTTTTTTTTTTATTAAATTATAGCTGCAGAGGTGGCTTTAAGATGGTGGCCGAGTAACAGATTCCTTACAACTGGGCACCATGAGACTGGGGAGAGAAGACTTCAGGGATCTCTGACTGGTGAGATCTGCCCAGAAACATCCCTTTGGGGACACAGGGAGACAGCATGAGACTTCTGGACCCCCTGAGGAAGGCAAAAGCAGTGGAGATCTGGCAAGTGGTTGCTTGTGTTCGTTTGGTCTAATCCTGTTGGCAGCTGTGGCTGCAGCAGCAATGAGATTGCAAACTGGAAAGGCCTTACCTGTGAGCTGTTTGAGTTTCTTTTGGACTTGGCACTTGGTTGAACTGCCTTGGGAAAACTGGGGCAAGAGTGCGGAGGACTTTGAGTGTTGTCTGGGGCTCCAGACTGAGCTATCGAGCGAGACGAAGCTACCAGTGTTTGGTTGTGGCCCATGCAGAGCCATCATAGGAGAACTGCCCCGGCAAGCTCCACCTTCAGGGTCGCAGAACAAGCATTGGGCGGGAGCGAGTAATCTAGTGACTGAGCAGCCTAAAGGCGGGGACTGAGACGCCTTGCAGCCTTAGCCCTCAGGGGCATAGGGTGAGACTGGTTTTGGCACACTGGATAAGCGGAGAGCCACTTAAGGAGTGATTCCAAGCACAAGCCCTTTCCTGGGAAAGCTTCTGCTTAGCCCAAGTTAGCAATTTAAAGTACCTTCTAAGCAGGCTGAGGAGGATTTAAGCTCTCCAACCTGTGGGGTTTGAGAAATCATTAGAGGGCTCCGGTCTCCATTTTGTTCAGTTGTATCAACATTGGGATTAACATATCATACCCCAGAAGATCACCTCTTGCCCAGACAATATGAGCAAGATATATATACTTCTTTGTTTTTTGGTTTTGTTTTGTGGGGTTTTTTGTTATTTGTTTGTTTGTTTTCATTATTGTTGTTTTGTTTTTAATTTCAACATTTTCTTAAAGATTTTTCTTTTCTTTTTTATTTCTTCATTTTTCTAGTTTAAATATAATTTTCCATTGTTGACTCTTTCAACAATTAGACATCAATTTTGCTAGTGTTTCCACCCATAGTAATTGTTTTTTCCCCCAATCTTATCCTGTAAAGTTTTTGGTTTGCTTGTTTTGGTTTGATTTATTGCATTTTTGTCTTCCGTCTCTACTTGGTGGAGGTGGGGTACTGTGTCCAAACAGGCTGGCAAAGAGCTACTGACCTAATCACCCAACCCGGCACCCCCAAAGGTTAGGGGCTCTTAAGGTTGGGTCAAAGTACCCTACTGTACACCTATATCGCTCCCATCCCCTTCTTTCTGTGCCTCTTTTCCCTTGGTCAATAGTTGCTTCTACCCACCCCTTCTCCTTCCTCCTTTTTCTTTTCTTTTCTTTCTTTCTTTCTTTTTCTTTCTTTTTTTTTTTTTTTTTCCGGTTTATTTATTTTTTCCCTTATTTTTCTTCAACCTTATAACCCTTATGGTCCTTTACCAAAAGGAAAAATGGAAACCCTAGTCCAGAAGCATGGCAATTTAAAGAGCAGGAGGAAGTGAAAGGAAAATTAGGACAAGGAAACATAAAAGAAATCACTCATGAGGAAGAATCAGCAGAAAACTCCTGGCATCATGAAAAACCAGTCCATAGTAACCCCCCCAAGGGGCTGTGAGGTAGATACTGCAGAGGATTCCACCTATAAGGAAATGTTAGAAATGTCAGAAAGGGAATTTAGAATACAGATGATGAAAACAATCAAGGAAATGAAGGAAGCAATGAAGGAAAATGCTGATATAGCGGAAAAAGAAATCCAAAAACAGAATCAATTAAGGGAAGAATATAAAAAGGATATGGCAGAGATGAGGGAAATGAAGCAGTCAATTAGGGAACTTAAAGATGCA
>CAUYRH010056821.1:0-23174 GCA_963574655.1 Perodicticus potto
GGACTATATAAACCCCTGAGGAGAGAGCTCAGGGGCAGACCTTGGCTGGACCTCAGAGAGGGAGCAGGAGAGTTTGTTCCCCTCCTGGGTCCTCTTTGCCTGGAGGTTTGGTTTTTCCTCTACTTGTAATTCTTCTTTCCTATAAATAAATCCTAACTTACCACTACTCTTGTGGTCCATTGATTCCTTCTTCGAATCGCCGAGACCAAGAACCTAAAATTTCCGTATCAATGACAATACTTGGCCTATTCGTTCTTACCTTGTCCTGTTCCAGCCTGATCCAGACTCATCTAAGAGTAATGGTGCCTGTCATCATCTCAGAGTTACGTTAGTCTCATCTTTTTTGTCCTTTCATCTTTTATCCTACACAACCCCCTGATGCATTTTGGTGGCAGCCAGTATCCATCTTATGGGGGTGATGAGGCTGCTGGATCCCATCTTATTACAAAGAGAATTATTTCCAACTCCAAAATAACCTTCAAAATGGTAGACAGAAAAAGAACTGCCATATTACACAATTGAAACAAAATGTGATATTCATCTCAGAAATTGCAAAGATCAAAGAAGTCACCATAATTAATCCTCTCTTAGAAGACTTGACAGCACCATGGGTTATATATAGTTCACCCTAAATTCACCTTGTAATTGGAAAGTCCTTTTGTGTTTGTACTGGACTATATACAAGGGGGGAAAAACTTCACTTATGTACATAATGGGATATATTTTCAAACAAGGAGCCAGTTGCACACTAATGGGAGATCCTGCACCACAACAGGAACTCTGACAAAGGTCACTATCTCCTGGATTATTTATTTTTCAAAGCAATGAGTCCTGGGCCCTGGAGAAAGACAGACCTGAATTTCAAAAGAAGGTAAGCTGATTATTTATCTGGTAAAATTACGTGCTTACATTTCAAAGAGGCAGAAGAAACATTTACATACAAAATTTTCTAAATTAAAATCTTTAAGAAAAAGAGAGCCAAATCTATATATTCAAATTGGGGTATTCATCTGGTATTTCTATTTCCATTTGCTCTTACAACAGACAGGTCTGGGGTCACTTCCTTGAATTCATGGACATAATTCCAGGAGACACAGATAGCCACCACAAAGGGAGCATGAAAGAGGGTTTATAGAATGAAAATAATCAGAAGACAGGAGCTATCAAGGACCCATGAGAGGGGCAGTGTAGAGTTTGTTCAAGTATTGGTTGAGCCATTGACCTGTAAAAGAAACTAAAAATCTCAGGACCAAATATTTACGCAAAAGCAGAGGTCAAAATCTGAGTCATTTAAGATCTTTTTTTCTATATGAATTGTTGGTACTAACATGTATTATCCAGAACCTCACTGAATGGAATTCCTTGCTGGGTTTCCATAAGCAAAATCATGTAATTGTACCTCTAGATCTGCAGGCTATGTTGAGCTTCTAAAATGAAAGCCCATTTCATTTTATACTAATAATGTTTATTGTAAGTTTATCTTCCCAAATGTACAACAGAGACAAGATCAATTCTTGTTAGACACATTCTGAAAGAGCAAGAGTAACTCCATTTTGTAACAAACCTCCCACTTTCAGTCTATCAAGGCCAAGCAGGGTGCTCACCCTGCCCACAAGATAGCAGCCTGAGCCGAAAAACAACTGTCTGATACAAGCCCAACTAATAGGCGTAAAAAGTATCTAAAGTAGCCAATCATAATTGCCACAGCATGGAAATCCCTACCCCTCTAGTAACCGCAATAAAACCCCTAGAAACCCAGGGGTCAGGGGCCTCAGCACACTCCCACTGTGACAGGTAAACTAAGGGCCCAGGCTCGAGCTTGAATAAAGGCTCTTTTGCTTTTGCATCGAGTTTGTCTCCCTGGTGGTCTTTGGGGATTACGTGATCTGGGCACAACAGTTGCAGGCTAGCAAAGATCATGGGGGTACAGTAGAGTATGAGGCTGAGAAGGAGGAAGAGACTCCAATTTCCCAAATTCTTTGTCTTTCCGTGCCTTCTTATCCTCAACAAATTTCCAATAAAGCAAACACACAAGTATGAAGACCTTTATGGACTACCTGCAGGACAGGGCACCATGGGAGCCCCCAAGCCTGAAGTCCTGGCGCATTTGGACCCTGGAATGATGTGATGGGCACTGGGGATGCACAGGTCTGCACAGATGTTACCAAACAAATCACTGGTGGCCTCTCACAGAACCTGAGGCTCAGAGGTCAAAGCCACACTCTGATGACAAACGTGGCCGTAAAAGGAGACAAAGCCTTTTCCAGGGAAGGCCAAAAGGAGGAAATTTTGGTTTGAAAGTTTAATATGAAGGAAAGGATGAGAATATTTCCTAAAATGTAATACCTGGGAATATATTGTAGAGCAGCAATGCAACGAAAGCAAAACTGTCCATTTAAATACCTTCCTTCCAGAGAAAACTAGGGAGGCTACCGTTATAATTAGATGTGCTCTAGAAAACTGACTTATCAATTAATGAATGTACATACAATGCAGCTGATAAAAATGAGTATTGAATTTCAGAAATACCCCCAAGGACAAAAACTATAAAACCTCAAAAAATACAAATAGGGAAAAATTTCCACTTTGATGTGTTGGTGTATAGCGCCAAGCATGCCACATTTGGCAGAGCAGGTGACTCCAGAAATTTCAAGCAATAGTCAGGAAAAGAACTTAGACTAAAATTGCAAACCCTGAAAACATTCAGAAAGTAAGGGAGTCGTTTGGAATGGCAGGCATGAGGGATAGATTATTCAGTGCATGCTACTAAATTATTGGTTAACTATTTTTAAAAAATGAAATGCATCCTTCTCTCATACCTTATAACAAACAAATTTCAAATGCAATAAAGAATTATATGAAAAATACTACAGTATTATACAAAGACAGGAATAAATATACTGCATTTTTTAAGCATAAATTCAGTGTGAGCACAAGATCTGAATAGGAAGACAGAAGAAATTATCAGAGATTTCTCTGAATAAAAACAGAAATACTTAATTAGAAATATAAATAGACAACATTTGCTATATATATGAGAATAAGATAAAACCCTTAAGATAAAACACAAGTCAATAAGAGAAATACAAATACCTTTGTAGAAAAATGGTCAAGGAAGGTGGGAAGATGATTTACAAAAGAGAAATACAAATAGCTAATAACTTATGTAGAGTTTGTGAACTTACCCAGGTCACGTGTACCATGTCCAGAGTTCCCGTGTCCATCTGGTTGGTTTTGTTTTACTTTGGTTTTGGGTGGCAACATCACCTGTTCTCATGGTCGGATGAAAGAGGTATTCTCTAGTGTTGCTTGATGACAAAATAAACTGGTAAAAGCTTTCTGGAGGAAAATATGCCAATGCAATAACATTTATTTAAAACATGTATCATTTGGGGGGGATGGAGGGACAGAGTCCCACTCTGTTGCTCTAGGCTAGATGTTGTGGCGTCACAGCTCACAGCAACCACAAACTCCTGGGCTCAAGTAATCCCTTGCGTCAGCCTCAGCTGGGACTGTAGGTGCCCACCGCCATGTCCAGCTAGCTTTTCTATTTTTAGTAGAGACAGGGTCTTGCTTTGCTCAGGCTGGTCTGGAACTCCTGAGCTCCATCTAATAGCCTTGGCCTCCTGGAGTGCTGGGATGCTGGAGTGCTGCCACAGCACCCGGCTAAAACGGTATAGTTTAGACCCTATGATTCTGTTTCAGGGAATTCTTCTGAAGGAAAATTAGGACAAGTCCAAAAAAGTCTGCAATACTTTATCTAGTCTACAGTATTATTTACCCCATCAGAAACTCAGAAATGCAGAGATGTGTGTCCGCCGCGTGCCTGAGAATGCAGACCATATATGAAACAACACTCACCGCCCAGAAATGCTGTAAAGACACAAAACAGTGCGATGCGCCCGGAGGTGGCATGTAGCCAGTTTTTATGATACTGTCATCGTCAGGGTGGTATAGCCATACCATGAAATACCAAGTGCCATTAAGAAAAATGTTGGAGAAATGCGTGTATTCACCTGGGGAAATTTGAGATATGGTAAATGCAGAAAAAGCAAGCTACAAAACAACAATTATGGGGAAATCCTGTTTTTGAAAAGAAAAATATATATATGAATATGTCTCATAAACACTCTGAAAGGAAATATACCAAATGTTAATATCCCCTATCTATGGGTTCTGGGACTATACAGTAATACTTTTATTCATAATTTTCCATATTTTCTTATTTATCTACAATGATTATATATTTCTAGGGTAATAAAACAAATAAAATATTTTAACCATGAAGACTACAAAGAAAATATTTATAATACGATGGTTAGTGAGAAAACACTCTGACTGGTACATACACCAGCTTCAACCCTGTGGAGGCCAGGAGTGAGCTGGGGAGCGGGGCTGGGGCGCAGCACCCCAGAACAGGAAGAGCTGAGTTGTGGAATGCTCGTGCCTTCTAGATCAGGAGAGAAGGGTCTTTCCTGCACCCTGTGCTTTATAAGGACAAGCTCTGGCCCCCACCTGCTCAGGGGGAAATGGTGAGGACCCCACGGTATAACCCGTCTTGAATTCCTGCTCCACCGCCTGAGCCCAGTGTCTCCTGAGATGACACATGTCCACCTCTTCAGCCTGCTCTGCTGAGGCTTACCGGGCAGCACGGGACAAAACTCCTTTGACAGCCTCTCAGTGTAAGGTGCAGCCCCAGGGGAAAGATGTGCTCAGGCCACATCCAGGCAGGGAAGACTGAGGAGGCCAACAGTTCTCCACCCTCGCTGGCTCTTAGCTGGGTCTGGGTGTGTCTGCGAGTGTGTATCTGTGAGTGTGTCTGTGTGTGTGTCTGGGTGTATCTGTGTGCATCTCTGCTTGTGTCTGTGAGTGTGTATTTGTGTGTGTGTGTGAGTATGTATCTGTGTGTGTCTGTGAGTGTATCTGTGTGTGTGTCTGTGAGTGTGAATCTGTGTGTGTGTGAGTGTGCATCTGTGTGTGTCTGTGTGTGTGCATCTGTATGTGTCTGTGGGAGTGTGTATCTGTGAGTGTGTATCGGTGTGTGTCTGTGAGTGTGCATCTGTATGTGTCTATAAGTGTGCATCTGTGTGTGTGTCTGTGAGTGTGCATCTGTGTGTATCTGTGAGTGTGCAATCTGTGTGTCTGTGAGTGTGTATCTGTGTGTGTCTGTGGGAGTGTGTATCTGTGTGTGTCTGTGAGTGTGCATCTGTGTGTGTCTATAAGTGTGCATCTGTGTGTGTCTGTGAGTGTGCATCTGTGTGTATCTGTGAGTGTGCATCTGTGTGTGTCTGTGAGTGTGCGTCTGTGTGTGTCTATGAATGTGTATCTGTGTGTGTCTGTGAGTATCTCCGTGTGTCTATGAGTGTGTATCTGTGTGTATCTGTGTGTATCTGTGTGCGTGTATGAGTGTGCATCTGTGTGTGTATATCTGCAAGTGTAAGTATCTGTGTGTGTGTGAGTGTGTATCAATGTATCTTGAGTATGTGTATTGGTGTGTGTCTGAGTGTGCATCTATGTCTTTGAATGTGTATCTACCTCTGTGTTACCACATGTATCTGTGTGTACTTGTGTGTGTCTATGTATCTGCATGTGTCTATGAGTGTGCATCTGTGTGTGCATGTGTGCCTGTGTGTATCTGTCTGTGCACATGTGTGTCTGAGTTGTGTCTGTGTGTGCACATGTGTCTATAAGTGTGCATCTGTGAGTGCATGTGTGTGTCTGTGCATCTGTGTGTGCACGTGTGTCTGAGTGTTTGAGTGTGCATCTGTGTGCTGAGTTGTGTCTGTGTGTGCACATAAGTGTGCATCTGTGAGTGTGCACATGTGTGTCTGGGAGTGTGCATCTGAGGTTGTGCATGTGTGTGTTTGTGAGTGTACATCTGTGTGTGTCTATGAATGTCATCTCTGTGCACATGTGTCTGTGAGTGTGTATCTGTGTGCACATGTGTGTCTGAGTAGTGTTTGTGTGTTCACATGTGTCTGTGAGTGTGCATCTGAGCGCGTGCACAGTGCAGACAGGAGGGAGCAAGCTGCAGGAGCCCGGCTGCACTGGTTTCCTAGTCTTGTCTTTCTCAGGTGACAGGCAGTGCCACACTACTGCTCCGCAGGGAGGTGACTGATGGATGAGACCCAGTGACACTGGCTGGAGTGGCGAGCGTGCTGGCTATGAAAGCACTGTGCTGGCTGGGCGGTGACTGCGTTGTGCAGACACAGAGACCCGCAGAAGCCCAGTGACACAGACCAGCAGGCACAGGGCATGAAATAGCGGATGCCAGACCCCAGCTCTGGAGTCAGGGTGCCTGACCCCAGCTCAGGAGTTGGGGTGCCTGACCCCTGCTCAGGAGTCGGGGTGCCTGACCTCTGCTCAGCAGTCTGGCCTGCTGTGTTCAAGATACTGCCCGAGCACCCAACCTGCTTACACACCTAAGACACGGTGCTCCCTCCTCAGGCCTGGGAGGCACAGCCCACTTTACTCAGGTTTTAGCCTGGACGGAATCCAAGGGCTCAGGAGGAAACATCACTAAAGGCAGCATACCTTTAATTCTGGGTGCACAGGTGGCATTAGTAGTACATGTGACCAGGGAAGAGGTGCTTGGAAACCTCTGCACCCAGCAAGCCCCAGTGGTGCCCAGCTCCCTCCTGAGCAGGGCCTCTGCCCACCGTGGGCTCATGCACGTGTTAAAGCAAGACATAGCCTAAGTTCCCGTATTGTCTATCATATCTCTTTGTTCTTTTCGGTAACTGAAAACTGCATTTCAGTATTTGATTTCATTTCACAGATTAAAAGACCATTCTAAGGACGTTGGGGGCCGTTCCAAAAGTCAAAGGGGTCTGTCCACGGTGGGGAAGCCAAGGGCCCATCCTGTGTGCTATGAGCTTAACGCCCAGTCGCTCTGTAACTTCAGGTTGTAATCTGGGCAACATAAACAGTTTTTTAAGGGACTCCACCCTCAGTTCATACCGCCCAGCTTCCCAAATGTAAGTGGCAACTCAAACTTAGTTCCAGCACTGGGTGCCAGAGCTCAAGATGAAAGAAGGCCATGGAACAGAGCCAACCACAATATAGCCTTTGGGCCAGGGGAGAGACTAGACAAAGCTGGAAAATAAGCACAGGGCTTTGTTATTACGATAACTTTGGCTGGTATAAGAAAGCACAGGCTTTAAAACGCTCAGGGTCACACAGAAGCAAAGATCTGGGGCCCATTTGTTTGGAAGCCAGGGATATGGGGAGAAACCGCCAGGATCATAATTCTGGCTGGCACCGCGGGGTAATGACCCAGAACTGGTTTGTT
Source organism: Perodicticus potto (assembly GCA_963574655.1). NCBI lineage: Eukaryota > Metazoa > Chordata > Mammalia > Primates > Lorisidae > Perodicticus > Perodicticus potto. The sequence goes on from CAUYRH010056821.1 coordinate 7,292, forward strand.
TTGACAGTTAAAACCCAAAGCAGACAACTGAGACGCTGCACACAGTTAAAACCAAGCTGGTGCTCTCAGACAGAGCCCAAACCAAAGACACCAGTCGCTGGAGGAGATACACATTCCCTTCTTCTCCCTGTGGGCACCTGAGCAGGGACTTACCCAAGAAGCCTGGATGATGAGTAAGCCATGAGAAGGAAAACGAGGCCGCCGGGCTGCCCATGAGGGCCGGGACACGTGTGGTTGGCAAGCCTGCCAAGTGCCTGGCTAAAACAGAGCCAAGGGGCCCAATATCTCTACATCCAACTCTGCTAAGAGAAAATGCGTGCAATTTCCCTCTCTGCATCTGAGATGGAGGCTGGGAGGCCTATATGCCCAGCCTCCGTCTGAGGACTGATTGTAATCCGTAAGTTGGCATTTAAGCATATCAATAGATATTTTAATCAGTGATATAAAATCCACAGAAAAAGAAACAGGGTATGACCCGTTCTTGAATATTAAGCCCCAGCACAAATCCAGCCCACTGTCTCCCAAGAACATTCTAATAACAGCCCCTAGGGACCGAGAGAATCCAAAGCAAAATTTAAAGAGAATTTTGGGAAACTCTCTTTAAAAAAAATGAACATTTCTTGCCTTTCTGGCTCTAGCAAGGTGACTTGACCTAGGGTGATCCTACTACTGAGAACAACTATAAAAGCTGAGTAGAAAAAAATAAAATCTGCTTGAAGGCATCGGAAACCAATCAAGACAGGCAGGACTTGATGGTATGAGACCCACAGGGGACAGAGACCCTGGCTGAGCCCTCACTCACGATGAGACCCACAGGGGACAGAGACCCTGGCTGAGCCCTCACTCACAGAGGCTTTTCTTCCACTTGGAAATTTGCCAATTTGGACTTAGATTTGACAGGAAAAGTGATAGCCTAGAAAAGTCTCAGAGGGCTGAAAAGACAAAACTCCAAGTGCAGAGCAGCCCCAGAATGAGGGGCCACAATTCTAGTGTAAAGGGAGCCCCAGAGAAAGAAGCCTGATATTTTGCACCAAATTTCCACCTGGGTTGAGCTTCCCAGACACAGGGCAAGGGGGAGAGAGACTGAGAGGAAAGTATTTGCTAAGAGGCTTAAAACCTAAATGGGGATTCTGGTCTCACAGCCCTGGGGAAACAAAATTGGAAGCTCAGAGCCCTCTGAGGAGGAGGGCCCTGCTGAGTACTCCAGGCTCTCAGCGGAGAATTCTAAAGGACCACAGCCCAGGAGCAAGGGCCACCAAAAATAAGTCACCTTTTCAAAGCCCCATGGCCTTGATGGGCTCAAGGCCATCTTCCCACACTTCATCTCCCCCAGGAAGGAAATGATAGCATGATCCAGGGTCTTTACCATTGCATAATCATTTCCAGGTTTTGGCATCTGATACTAGCCAAGACTTATAATATAAATAAATGATCAAAAATCAAGGGGAAAAAAATGACAATATGAACCAGCTCATAGGTGGTCCAAATATTAGAATAATCAGACATGAACTTAAATTTGCAACAATTATGTTTAAGAAAATGGATGAGAGAGAGAGAGAGAGGAAAAAAACACTAGAGAAATAGAATCCATAAAAAAGAATCACAGTAAAAAATACAAAAAAAAACCCCTTAAGAATTGAATCAACTGATTTAATTGGATATTAGACAGAAGAAAAAATTGGAGAACATTTCTAGTAGCATAAAAGACATTTGGGACAGGGTGTAAAAGTCTAACCCATGGAGAAAGGCATAGGAGAAAGACAGGCATCATTTGAAGAGATATCAGATGAGAATTTTCCATTTCTTACAAAAGAATGTCAAAATGTTCTACAAACCCACAAAAATCATAAACATTAAAAGTGCTAAAAGTTATAAACAGAAGAAACATCTTAGAAGCAGAAGCAGCCAAGGGTAAATAGAGGAATGACAGTAAGATGGACACCTGTCTTTGCAAAAGAAATAAAAGAAATCAAAAGACAATGAAAAAGAATCCTCAAAATGCTAAGAAAATAATTGCTAATTTAGGATTTATGCTCATTGACCTATCCTTTGAAAATAAGGAACACATGACTTTCAAAACATGAGACTTTTCATTGCCAGTAGGTCCCCACTAAAAGAAACAGTAAAGCAAATTATTCAGGCAAAAGGAACGTGGTCGTAATTGGGAGCACATTAGCAAGGCAGGAATAAGCAAAGAACATCATACAGAGTAAAGGTGGAGGTCAATCTGAAGGAACAATGATTCCTTAAAACAATAGTAATAACATGTGGGCATCTGAAGTCCATGAAGAATTAAAATACAGAACAATAATAGCATAAAAGTGGAATGGGACAAGAAGCTAGTTAAAGTATTGTAAAGTCCTTTCATTTTTGAAGAAATGGTAAAAAAACTTAACTGCAGTTGACCCTAATAAGTCAATAATATATAAGTCACCCAAACTGGGGTAGACCCACCAATAATCTCTACAGTAAGGCTTAAAGGAAAACAAAGAAAGTGTAACTAATGAGTTGACAGAGGCTGAAAATTAAAGAATGAATAATAATTAAACTACTTGCTGTCAGAATAGGAGAAAAACAGAGGGAACAAACAGGAACCAAAGAGTAAGAGGTGAAATATAACCCCTTCATACCAAAAGTTACATTAAAAGTGAATGGAATAAATATTCCAATTAAAAGACTGATACTGCCTTTTAAATAAATGTTTTAAGGTCTACCTGCATGCTGCTTATATATCTGCTGGATCATGGATTTTTAATTACAAAAACAAAACTGAATTGTGAGTAAAACAATGACAAAAATTAAAAGATATCTCAAAAAAAAAAAAAAAAAGGGAGAGATCTCATGCAAACACCAGCCCATAGGTTAATATGCTTATTTTAGTATCATAAAAAGTAGTTTTTAAGGCTAGATAATTAGAAATAATGAAAGATATTCCATAATGATAAAAGAAACAGTTCAATAATAAGATAAAACAGTTCTAACTTTGTTCCAGCTAAAAAGATGGCATCAAAAATATACAAAGTAACCCAGAAAGAATTAAAACCACAGACATCCATGGATTTAATTGGGAATTTTAATACACCTCTCTCAGTGAAAAAACAGAAAAAGGAAAAAAAAAGAAATCAGTAAGTTTATAGAGAATTTGAAATTCACAATGAACAAATCTGACCTATTTGACATATACAGAACACCAGGCCCAGCATTGCAGGATATATATCCTCACAAGAGCACATAAAGTTATTTCCTAAAGTAAACTATATATTGGATCATAAAACAAGTCTCAACAAATTTCAGAGGACTGGAATCATACAGAATGTGTTTTACGACCAGAGCAGAATTAAACTAGAAATCAATAACAAAACAATAATAAGAAATCCCTTTCTAATTATTTGGAAACTGAGCAATTTAAATTCTTTTAAAAATCAAAGAATAAATCATAATGAAAATTACAAAATAATTTTGGCTAACTGATATGGAGAATATTATATACCAAAGTTTGCAAAGAAAGTAGTGCCTAGAAAAAAATGTATATCCTTAAAAGCACATGCCAAAAACATGAACAGGCTAAAAAATTATAATGTAAGCCACAAGTACTTAAGTTTTTTTTAATCTTAGAGCCTCTTTGTCATCCTAAAAATCACTGAAGAGTCCAAAGAACTTTCATTCACGTGGGTAATCTGCACCCTCGTGTACTTACCATGTTGTAAATTCTACATGAGATATGTGTGAAGTTTTTATTAATTCATTTTAAAATAACAATAAATTCATTACATTTTAATATAAATAATATAATTTTAAGAAAAATAATTGTGTTTTCTAAAGCAAAATATTCAGAGAAAAGGGTGGCACTGTTTTACATTTTTGAAAATTTCTGTAATATCTGACTTAATGGAAGACAGCTGGATTCTTACGTTTGCAGCTGCAGACAATGTGCTATATTTGTGTCAGTTGAAGTTTATAAAGAAAATCCAGCTTACACAGATATTTAGTTGGATAAAAGGGAAAGTATTTTAACGCCTTTCTCAGATAAAATTGTATATGGCCTTCTTCAAAACTACCCCAAAACTCTGCGGCTTGCTTTCAATGGGGAATCTGAATTCATATGATACATTCTTTTGGTCCCTGTTACATTCAAACCTATTAGTTTATCTCACATACTCAGTGGGTCTTTTGCCCATGCATGATCTTGTAATATTAGGCAAGGGTCATTTGGAAAGCACTCATTAACTGAGTTATGCTATGCAGATCTTTCAGATGTTTACTTATTTCTCACATGTTATTTTTTAAATTATGTTCACCGATATGCCCAGTGCATCATAAAAGTCTTCAAGTACTGGGCACCTACCAAGCTAATGGTTGGTGGAAACACCTTCCTAGTTTGCCTGGGACTATTCCAGTTTTGGCACGGAAATTCCCACCACTCAGGAAATCTTATGGGCCCAAGAAAACAAGAATGGTGGACTGATAGTTGGTAGACGCACATTTTTAAAATTTTAAATTTTTCTTAAATATATGAATTTTATCATTGGCAATAAATATCCTCAGTGGTTTTCCTTCAAATGGCAGCCTCCTTTGGCTCCTCCTTTGAGAAAATGTCCATCAAGTATTCAAGTTAGAATAGCCATAACTTGGCTGTCAATTAATTTCATGAGAAAAAAATAGAAATCTTTGGAAAAACTGGCAATTTCACTTTGTATCTCTAACAATCACCTATGTGATTATATCTTTGAAGCAATTATTGGGCTTTGGTGTGCAGCAGAAATGCTTTCTGCATACTTCCTATTTTGCTGTACAGGATGTTAAAATTAAAAACTTTAAAACATTTTGCCATTCATCAAATTTTTTTTAACCAAAAAAGCATTTTCATTACATAAATTGGATTCAATTTTGACCAAAGTATATTACTTAATTAAACATTAATTTTTAACTCAACTTGTCAATATGTTGTTTAGGATATTGTATCCTCATTTATAAGTGAAATATGTTTGTAATTTCCCTTTATAACAATATATTTTCTCCAATTTCGATATCAGGTGTATCCAGATCAAGTAGAATGATTTTGAAATATTTCTTCTTTTTTCTATTGGCCATAAGATTTGGCATGATCTATTTTTTGAAACTATCTTTTACTTTTATTTATATAATATTAGTTGTCTATTTTTTTGTGACTTTGGAAAAAAATAGGAAGTTAACTGATGACTTCGTACTGAGCCTCAGAGTTAAAGTATTCTATAATAGACATAATCTTATTTGATAATGTGAACGTTATTTTCTTTGCATTATTATTATTAATATTGCTCAATATTTCATGTTTTCTTTTCTGAATGTATTTATTTCCATTCATTCTTTACGAGGTTTTTGTTTTTAGTCCTTATCTTAAACATTGTTATTGTTATTAAATTTTAAGCCTTTTAAATTCTGTGAATGCAAAAAGTACAAACCTAATAAACACATATAAATGTAAAAATTAAAAAATAAAGCATTTTCATTGCAAATAAGTGTCATTAAAGAGGAGTACAGCATGGTGCCGCTGTGCCCCAGTGACACTGCTGAACATCAATACAGTTACAGTCACCTTAGAAGCTCTCCTCCAGCCATCAGATGACTGCAGTGATTTTCAGCAGTGAGTTATGTAGCACTTTTTCTAGGATTAAATCATGAACTTAATTGACCTCATATGTGTATGTAGTCATGTGTCCGTACATGTATGTGTGTAATTTTTAAACTTAATATATGACAAAGGTGCTTCTGTTAGTCAAAGGGGTAAGGGGAGCCTTTTCACAAAACGTGGCTATAGTGACCGGACGTCCGTGTGGGGAGAATGAACCCGGCACTTAGCTTGCGCCACACACAAACTCATTGCCAGATCATAAACATACATGGAAATGGAAAATTAACAACGTTGTCTAATAGTTAATATGGGAGGATACCATTATAACTTTGGCGTAGGCAAGGATTTTTTAAATAGAAGACAAAAAACATTAATTATAATAGAAAAGATGATTAATTGAATTTAATTTAATACAAATGTTTCTGTTTACTAGAAGATGTCATTAAAAAATTAAAGTTAAGCACAGTGTGGGAGAAAAGATTTTCAATACATGTATCCAAAGAAACTAACATTCTGAATATAAAGGAGAATCATATGGGCAATAAACGGTTACCCAATTTTCTAAAAATGGTCAAAAATACAATCCTTAAAAGGAAAGTTAATAAATTTTGAACTTCATCAACATGAAAAACATTTGTTGTGTGAAGGGCCCTGCTAAGGCAATGAGGAGAAACACTTGCAACCCACACATCTGACCAAGGAACAGTATCCAGAATATATACTTCGAAATGTAATAGCAATGACATCAAGAGTTCAAATGGAAAAAATATTATTGAACATTTCATTAAAAGTAACTTAGGTGTCATTTATGCACAAGAAAAAATATTCATCATAATTTGCCATTAGGAAAATGCAAACTAAAACTGCAATGAGCTATGACTATACACCCATCAAAATGATGACAATAAAAGAAAAACAACACCCAAAGCTGAGAAAGATGCACAGAAACTATTTCTCACACATTGTTGGCAGGTGTGTAAAATTATATAGCCACTGTGGAAAACAGTTTAGCAATTTCTTTAAAATTAAACATGTGGTTGCCCTACAACCCAGCAGTTGGATTCTGATCTCAGAGTGAAAGCCGACAGGCACACAAAAACCAGTACGTGAACGTTCATAGCCCCAAACTGAACACCACCCCGTGTCCTTCAGCAGCTGAAAGGTTAAACAGACTATGGCGTTCCCATCTCAGGGATACTACTCAGTGGTAACAAGAGCTCAGCACCCAGGCAGCCTGGTTGAGTCCCGAGGAATTCCCCTGAGTGAGGTGAGCCAGCTCCAGAAGATTGCATATTGTGTGATTCCACTTACAGAGTATGTTTGAAAAGACAAAACCGCAGAAATGGAAAGGGGTCAGTGGTTACCCAGTGTCAGTAACCAGGTGGGTGACAGAAATGCTCCGTATCATGACTGTATCGGAATAAATATCCCGGTTGTGATATTGTGTATAACCTAAAAGACATGACCGTTATCAGAAACGGGGTAGAGGATGCACAGAATCTCTCTATTATTTCGTACAATTGCATCAAATCCACAATTAATACAGAATTTAAAAATGGAATTGAAAAAGAATTCAATTGATAAGAATTATGAATATTGAAACCTCAAAAAAAAATTAAATAGAGACCAGAGAGCCTATGTGCACCTTATTTAGAAGTTTAAACATAGGGATAATTGGTATATTAAAGGTGTTCAGCCCAATTAGCCATCAGAGAATCACAACTTAAAACCACAAACAGACACCACTATTCACCAGGATGGAGGAGGAAGATACTATAGCAAACACTGGGGAGCTGTGGAGTAGACAGGACTCTTCACCCTGCTAGGAAGGATGCACATGGACACAGCCGCTTAGAAATCTGCCACGGCGTCTGGTGACACTGATGGTTCACATGGTTCGTGGCCCAGCAACTCCATCCCTAGATATATACCCAACAGAAATGTGTTTGCCCACCAGAGAACATGTACCGGAATGTTCTTGGCAGTACCATTTGTAATAGTGGAACACGGGGTGAAGGCCCCACAAATATCCACCCACAGCAGGAAACTGATTTCTGCCGTGAACGTTTCACGCAGCAGAATAGTGTGTCACAGACAAAGGGAGCAGGCCGTGGCTACACGCAGCAGTGTGGATGGTTCTTGCAGAATCCACAGCATGGACAGGGAAGCCAGATGGACAAGACGAAAACGCAGGTAATGTGTCATTTCACTCGCACAGAGTTTTTAGATGAGTAAAACTAAGAAGATAGAAATCAGAATGGTGGTTGCCTTTGGCAGGGCAGTGTCTAGAAAGGGTGCACGGAAGCCTTCTGTTGTCCTGATAAGAAGAAATACAATAAAATTGAAAGTTGCAAGGACCGGGATGGGTGAAGTTCACAGTAGGGGCAGCAGAAAATTACCCCACCTATTCAGACTGTGGGAAGAGAGGTGATTAATATCACAGAGAGCAGAGGAAACTCAGGCTGAAAGGCTGAAAGGTGAACAGTGTTTCAAAGAACATCGCTGTTTGTGCTGTAAGCAGAGAGCTCACAAAACGTCCAGCCCGGGCAGATCACACTCGCTCACCTTCATGACCAGATACACCCTGTGCGGGGGCAATTCGTCTGCCTCTCCCACTGTCTGTGCAGTTCCCAATATTCCTCCTCAAGACATAATTTAAGGGGGTGTGCAGCTGAAAGTTCTGAATTCAGTTTTTTTAATGCCAATTAAAAGATGTCATACAAATCATTGTTCTAGCCTCTTCCTGACTAAATCCTCCAAATTGTCCTGCCTTGCCGGGAACAGTCTTGTTCTGAAAACAAGTGAGCAGGGCGAGTCCAGGTGGGAAGCGTGAGGTGCCCTGCTCACCCACGGGCACCTGCGGGCGTCCAGCTGCCGCAGCCTGGGAGGGGCGTTTTAGCAGAGTGGATTCCGCCTCCTGGACTCAGATTTGGGGAGGGGGAATCCCACTTTCTGATGCCTGCGTCTCTCTACAGCCCTGATACTGTAGCATAGCAGACATTACATCCAGGCCTAAAATGGCTAACATCTGAAGCCAGATCCCCCCACTCAAAAAAGAAGAGGGCGCTCACTGTGCCCTCCCCTCACTGCCACTCACTGCTCTTTGCTGAACGTCTAGGCGGCAAATATTCATTTCAGAAGCAGCTAAAAAGGCTGGTTTACCAGATACATAACTATGCTATGTTCCTCATACACTGAAGAGACTTAAAAAGGGAAAATGTCAATAAAACGTAACAAAACCCACACCTGTGGCTCCCTAAAACCCGAATGAGAGAAGAAGTTTCCTCACTGACAATAGGCTCTGTTTGGGGCTCCGAAGAGCAGGGGCCCTGGGCAGGGAAGGGTCCCAGGGGAGGCAGCGAGCCCGATGCCTCCACACTCCAGGAGGACGGCCGCGGACAGACTGGGAGCCCCGTCAGAGGGGAGCAGCGTGGAACTGGAGTGAGCTTGAGCGTGTGCCATTAGCCTCTGCTGTCTGTACTTGAACTGCCCTTTGTTCCGAGGGGTTTATTTCACCCATAATAGACCGTGTTGACTTCAAAGCAGCCTCTTTGCTTGTGGGGTGATAGGCTGGGAGAATAGAGCTCATTAACACTCGTCCTTTTCAAATGGAAATTGTGCTGCCTCCGCGGAGGGACTGGAGAGCCCCTCTTGGAATCAGTGCTGGCTCTTCTCTCTCTGTGACTCCTGGGGTCCTTGCACAATTCTGAATGGAGAGGGGACACGGGAGAGAAAGCGGGCGGCAGAAGTGGTCGCATCACCTGCGTGGTGTTCTCCTTCTCACAACCGCAAAGTGGGTTCAGCAAGATTCTCAGAGACCATCCAGGCTCAAAGGGGTGGGTTTCCCCATCCATTCCCCCCAAATGTTGTAAGAAGACCACATCGGTGCATGTCAAGTATTGAACCATTTGCTCAAGGGCGTGTGTGCGCTGTACGTGCCCACACACTCACACACTCACCCACAGTGGCTGAGCAAGTGTGAAGACGGCAGAGTCCCAGGCCAGAGCTCCTCCCCGGGCTCTCGCAGTGCCACGGGGGGCACTGCATTCCCCATGACGGCAGCAATAATTAGAAATCCACGGCCAATGTCAGAATCCTGGGGAAGTTGAGGCAAAGCTTCCAAACTGGGGCGAGCCCGAGTGGTGATCCTGGAGACGAGGTTCGATTGGCCGTGGACGAGGTCACACAGCAGCTCTATGAGTGGCCTTTGGGGGCTCTTCTCTCCAAAGCGACCTTAACGTGTCTTCAGTCTTGCTGGGACCCACAGACCTCTAATTCTCATACCCTGCGTCCCCAAGGATCCTGTCCCTGTGGAGGCATCCCACTAGGAACAGGAGCCCTGGGCTCCCGCCTTAGGACAGGAAGACATTAGACTGCTGGGACCTGCAGCCAGGGAGGGCCGGCTTGCCAGGTGAGCATACAGGGGCTCAGAGAAATTTCAGGGACAGGGAAATGACAGTCAGTGCCTGGAGAGAAAACCTGTGGCAAGCTTAGGGACAGATTGTCCTGGAGGCAGGAGTCAGCGGGGCCCCACCCTTTGTACAGGATGGGTTGGAAATATTGAGAGCAAATATTGACCCCAACTCCTGAAAAGACTTTACTTATTTATTTTGAATAATTTGATACTCAAGTAAATTAATGCTAAAGCATTTCTCTGTTTGTGCCAAACCAGTGCCTCTCAGTGGGGCCTCGGCCCATCTTTGCAGGCAGGCGCTCGCTCTCAGTAGGTAATCCATTTCTGCAGAGTGCCATTAAGTTAATTTCAAAAAGAACCAGTAAAGGTATATGGAGCAGGCAGTAATAGCATGGAAAATATCCAAAATTACTAGACCCAGCAACAGAACTTGGATGCCATTTTCATGCACTAATAATTTGTAGTCTACATATTGAAGGTAACTATAAACTGACTACTTTGCCTGCTAAAGCATTCGGGTAATTAAAAATACGCCGTTAGTTGTCTACCTTTCAACATCGGGGAACGACATGCCTTTTCTCTTTTCCTTGGTAAAAGCAGTTTGCGCACTGCTATCCAAAGACACGCTGAATCTTTTGTTACAGGGATTGTTTCGAGGTCCGTGTTTTCCTCCAGGAATATCCAGTGGGTCAGCCCACCAGGCCAGAGAGAAGACCAGAGAGCCCGCGTGGAAGCCCTGGGAAATGGTTTCATTTTAGATGGATTACTAGGTTAGGAATTTGTTAATAGGGACGATTCTGGACGAGCCACATGAAATTAAACATCTAACAACAGGAGGGCCCCACCAAAATATATCGTATGCTTTTGTTTAGAGGGGAAATTTGAAAAACATGGGCAGGCAAAAAAGCTGTCAAATAACATTTCCAACTTCTAAGACCAGGTAAAAAGAAGAAAAAGTATTTGAAGTTTCTGTGAACCTTGCGTGTCGGAGTATTTCCTGCTGCTTCCTGGATTTCCAGGAGGAATTATCTCTTTTCACTTCTATTTCATCCCCAACAGCCACTGTTTAGGCTGTTTTCATAGCTACCCAATTCTCTTAGTCCCTGTAGAAAAGAGATCAATTTAACCAAGGAAGGTTTTAAAAAAGCAATCCTTTTACTATTCATGAAGGATATCAATATTACAGCAACCAGACTCGGCCAGAGCCATTGTTCCTCTCCAACTCCTGGAGAAAGTATAATTTTAACAGTACAAAGCCATTAAACTATTAATTGGGTATATGCTATAACCATGCAATTAGTCAAGTAATCCCTGGGAAGGGCAGTGGCTTTGAACTTCAGAATGAAGGAACGTGAAAACATGATGAGGAAGCAACATTCCACTCTGGGTCTTCTGTACAATTTTGGTTTACTTGCGCTCAGAATTTCAGCTGGCCCTTCAACTGCAGAGGTGATGCCAGGTGCCACCAGGGAGGGCCTGGCTCTAGGCGGCCACGTGCTGCTGTCTGTGGGGGAGCTTTAAAGGCTCTCTCCATGATTATCAGGTACACTTGGTAATCCTCCAGGGAATTTCTCCAACATAATTAAACTGACCCTTGGCATTTCTGCAGTCCCTGGAGGGGCTATATCCTAGCATTTTTAAAACCAAGGAGTGGAAGGTTCTGAGAGGCTTCCTGCCCACCTGCATCCCAGAGCTAGGTGAGCCCAGGCTCTTCCCATCTGAAGTCTCACCTGGTGCTGGATTATCTTGGGGTCCCCCCTGCAACCAGGTTAACTCCTCCTGTGTCACCTGCAGAGCACCCTCCACCCACCCGCAGCCAGAAGCATCCACCATGTGATGTTTGAAACCATTGCGTCCTTGGGATCTCCCAGGGAACCAGGCTATGTGATAATGTCACACATACCCAATGTTGGGAATGCCCGTGTGCCGCATCCCCTGCAGTCCTTGCCCCAGCTCCCCGGGAAGCTGGCACGGCCGGGAAACCTTAGACAACCTCACCAAGGTCAAGAAGCCAGGTGGGCTCAGAAGTGGAGCTGAAATGCGGACCCAGATGCCAGCTGAGATCTGGCCCAGAGCCTGTCCACACGCCACCCCCAAGAACACAGGAGTGCTGGCTCTGGCCCCATACCACGTCCACAGAGCTAGAGAAGATGTGAATGGAGAAGTGGGAGGCATTCAAGGATGGAGGAAAAGCCCTGCTCTCCCCTCCCTTCTCTGGTGGCAGGCGTGGCGGCCACATCTCTGGTTTGAATTCTAAGGCACAGAAAGGTCCTTTCATCACAATCGCCCTTACTCAAAGCCTGATACTGAACAAGAAATCCCCATTTTCCGTTGCCTCCTTCAGGCTAAGCAGCGTGTCTGAGAAGCTCTGAGAAGCGTTTCATGGGAGGGGAAGCCCATTAACTCAGGATCCCCCATTAGCCCACATTTCCAAATTTGCACTCAGCAGGACCTAAAAGGAATGACATTTAGTACAGGAACATCTGGATCAGAGAAAAGGCGGGCAGGGAGAAGGTGGGAGTAGTCATGGTGAGAACTAGGGCACAGGGAACCTTCCCTGGGAGCCGGGAGGTCTGTGACAGGTGCACAGTACCCAGATGAGGTAAAGGAAGAGACACAGAGAGAGGCGGACGGACAGAGGTGAAGTGGGAAGAGCCTTCCGAGGCGGGCAGGACCACTGTGGCCCATTCCCCAGCTGTGCCTAGGACGGATTGTGGACAGGCCAAGACCAAAGAAGTCGTCTGGGTCCAGGATAGTCCCCGGGGGTGGCCAGCAAGGCAGGGCAGTAGGACATGGTTCAGAGGCTGCCAGCGCCATCTGCCCTGCCCAGAGCTCAGCACTATAACTGCAACCAGGCCTGGATGCCGCCCAGGACAGCAGAAGATCTGCTTCACTTTCTCTACTGCAAAAGATATCACTAGCAAAGAGAGAAAAGGCCTTCATAAAACCGTCGGGTGCCACTCCAGCAAGGGTGACCCCCAAGATCACTGCCTGGGGGACATTTGCTGAGGGCCTTTCAAGTAGCCCCAGCACAAGCCAGTTTACTTGATGCTAGAAGTTGGGGTGAGAACGTGGACCCTCCAGACATCTGGGCCACCAGACCCAGGGGCTCTGCCTCTGACAGTAAGTGCAGGGACAGGGTTTCAGTCTGAGCAGCTGCCTGTCAGCTGGATCCATCCAGCAACTCCCAAGTACAACTTGCAAAATGTCTCCTGCAGACTAAGCTCCGAGTCCCGGATCAGACTCAAACTCGGAGGCACGGAAATCCATTTTCAAATAAAGTGAGGGTCCAGGACACACTGCCCACGTCTAGGGTGCGAACTCAGAGCCTGGAGACTCAGGTGGCCTTGTGCCCCTCTCCATCCATGGAACTCCAAGGTGGAGGCCAGGGTCGGTGACACCGAGGCACCCGTAACTTCACCTTCCAGGATCCATTTCACAAACTGCGTCCCGCCTTGGTTTGTGGAATTAGATAACACAGTTACATATCTTACGAGACTTCTCCCACAGCGTTAACATGGGAGAATGTTCTGGGCTGGTGATTTAGGAAGGCAGGCGTGGATTCTGGCAGGATTCAGCACACACACACACACACACACACACACAGAGACACACACTGGGCAGATTTGCTTTTATCCGCTGCCTTTTCTATACGGAGACAGAGCACGGGCTATATTTATTCAATACAACATTTCAAACATTTTGTCCTGCTTTCTCACTCACCACCAAAAATATGGCAGAAAAAATAGAGTCAGTATCAACAGAGGTAGAGCGTATCCTGCTGGTAATGTGCAGAATGGAATTTTGGTTAAAAGAGGGAAAGATTAAGGCTGGAAGCAGCAACTCCTCTCCCCCCATAGGGATGCCCCGTAGGCAGTGGAGGAAATGTAGTAAGTACAAGTAAAATTGGATTTAATCATTGCTACTAATAAAGGCCACGGCTATATGGCAATTTACTGTGCTGTCGGCAAAATGAATTGCTCAGGGCACATTAGCAGTGTATTAGAGAGTACACACACAGTAAGTAAATTATGATTAAAATAACTATAGAGTAAATACCATACGTGGTCCGCCACAATAACTCTTTTCAAAAATCTTTCAAGGATACCTCCCCCAGTGAATCTGTTTATCGTCTTCTGCAATTTTTAACAAATTCAATAAGCGTATTTCTTACTCTATAAAATGTTTTTGATTGGTGTTTTTATTTTTTTTTTTTTTTGCAATTGGTAAATGAAAGAATGATGTCATACCACAGCATTAAATACTATTAAACAGACCATAACTAACATTCACTGCATAAATTATACATAAGCTGACACTTTTATGCACTTTGTGAGGAATGGCTTCATGGGTTGTGCAATCTTTTCCAAAACAAACTCCACAGAATAACGTGACTGGTTATGTTTCATGGCTACAAACTGGTAACTGAATTAGCATTCATTTATTAAGTTTTCACAGGGAACTCTTCTCATTCAAATAGTTGTAGATTATAATTTATTTTTATCCGAGGCATAATTTTCCAAGTGGCAATTTTGCCAAAATCAATATTCCGGGAGCCAACCCTGTTCCCCATTCCCCGTTTTCGGCCTTCTTTTCTGGGCTGTCCACCTCCATGCGTCTTTTCTAACTGGGAAGGTAAACACATGAGTCTGCCCCATAATAATCGTCTTTGCCAGAGTGCTGAGCTGAGGATTATTTTTCCCAGCTCGACCCACCACACGGAGCACTATTCACACACTGTTTGGAACAGCTCTTTGGATTCTTAACAAAGAGTGCACAATCTGTGCGTACTTCACTCCCGATTCGCCAAAGTGACGGAGACAACCTGGGTTTTGCGACAGCCCAGATTAACACAGAGAGTGTGCAGGGGCGCGGGAGACGCTCTCCTGGAGGTAGTGGGCACATCAGGCCCCCGCTTTCCAAACACAGCCAGACAAAGTACTCCTTGTGGGCCCGGACAACATGCAAACATGCCACATCTGGCCAGAAAAAGCACCAGGTATTAATCAAAAAGACAGTCTGAGGGCCACCAAGGCGTGGTCGTGATGAATGTTCACGAGATACCCAGGTTTCTGGGAACTTAAATTTTCTGAATAAGCCTGATGACAGTGCGTGGACTTTAGATTCTAATAATTGATTTTATACGGTAAAAATTCATTTTTTGGTTTTAACACGTTTTCTTTCATCTTTCTGAAACCCCAAACTATGTACACAAGTAGAAAATGTGGCAGAAGTTATGGGATTATGCGAATCCATAGGTGTGGTGCTCAGTGTATGAAAGCTTGACAAATGCTTGATTGTTATTGGCATTTTTGGAATTTTATTTTATTTTATTTTTTTATTATTGAATCATAGCTGTGTACATTCGTGCAATCAAGGAGTACAATATGCTGGTTTCATATACAATCTGAACTATTTTCATCAAACTGTTTAACATAGCCTTCATAGTATTTTCTTAGTTATTGTATGAAGACATTTGTATTCTGCATTTAGTAAGTTTCACCTGTACCCTTCTAAGATGCACCGTAGGTGCGGCCCCACCAGTTACCCTCCCTCTACCCCAACCGAGCCCCTCCCAACCTCTCCCTTGCACCTTTCCCCATATTCTTGTGCTATAGTTGGGTTATAGCCTTCATATGAAACCTTTAAATTAGCTTCATAGTAGGGCTGAGTACATTGGATACTTTTTCTTCCATTCTTGAGATCTTTTGCTAAGAAGAATATGTTCCAGCTCCATCCATGTAAACATGAAAGAGGTAAAGTCTCCATCTTTCTTTAAGGCTGTGTAATATTCCATAGTATACAAGTACCACAATTTATTAATCCACTCACATTTGGGGAATTTTAATTGATGCATC
>CAUYRH010056823.1:0-30846 GCA_963574655.1 Perodicticus potto
TGAATTGCTCAAGTTTTATGTTTTTTGTTTTGTTTTGTTTTGTTTACTTTTCTTTTCTTTTTTTGTAGAGACAGAGTCTCACTCTATCACCCTCAGTAGAGTGCCGTAGAGTCACAGCTCACAGCAACCTCCAGCTCTTGGGCTTAGGCAATTCTCTTCCCTCAGCCTCCTGAGTATCTGGGACTACAGGCGCCTGCCACAACGCCCGGCTATTTTTTGATGCAGTTCAGCCGGGGGCCGGGTTTGAACCTGCAGCCTTCAATATATGGGGCCAGCGCCCTGCTCGCTGAGCCACAGGCACCACCCTTGTTGATTTTTTTTAAAGCTTTTGATTTCATTGATTATATACGTTTTGTCTATTCCATTGATTTTTCACTCTAATCTTTACTAGTTTCCTTTCTTCTGCTTAGTTTGAGTTGAATTTACTCTGAACTAGAGTGCCATGGCATCATCCCAGTTCACAGCAATCTCAAACTTCTGGACTCAAGCAATCCTCCTGCCTCAGCCTCCCAAGTAGCTGGGACTACAGGCTCCTGCCACAATGCCCAGATTATTTTTCTATTTTTGGTAGAGGACGAGTTGTGCTCTTATTCAGGCTGGTCTCCAACTCCTAAGCTCAAGCAACCCACCTTCCTCGGCCTCCCAGAGAATGGGGTTTATAGGCATGAGCCAGTGGGTCCAGCCTTTTTCTAAGTTCTTAAAGTGAATTGTGCATAATCATCTCTCTAACATAATTGTTTAATGTTACAAATTTCCCTCTAAGCTCTACTTTAGCTACACCCCACTATTTTTATGTGTTTTATTATTACTTTTTCTTCAGTTTAGAATTATTTATAATTTCCCTTTTGATTTCTCCGTTAGCCCTGGGGGTTATTTTGAAATGTTAAATTTAGCTTCCAAATACTCGAAGATTATTTAGATATCTTTCATTTATTTGGGAACATTTTTAAAGGGTCTTTTAGCTTTATTGAGATACAACCAAGCAAAAATTGCACATGTTTAAGATGAACATGTCTTTTGGCCTGTGTGAAAATCAGGCCAAAAGTATATACCCTACTCCTCTCCATCAATCCGGAGACTTTGCCCCCACCCCCAACCTTGTCACTTGGTCATAGTTTACTAAATAGCCGGAAGGTGGAAAAAGCTGAAAAGTTATATATGGAGTAGGATTCCGGGACACTCAGTTAAATTATCTATCAGATAAACACCAAGCAAGTTACAGTATAAACATGCCCCAAAGACTTACACTAAAAAATTATCCATTGTTTATCAGAAATTCAAATTTAATTAGGTTACCCTGTATTTTTATTTACTAGATCTGGCAACCCTTGTATGGCACAATCTGAAATTTGCCCTTCAGCTTCCTAAAAGGGCTGATGTAAATGTACTCATTCCTTTATTTAATAGGCCATTCCTCATTCCATAAAGGATTTGAAGTGGCTGGATGAAGTTGAAACCAAGCTTGGCTCATTTACTCTTTATTACTGAATAAAAGATGGTCCTCAGACATGGTGAATGCCCCCCTTCCCTCTGCACTTGGGGGCTCAGTGCTCAGGTAACCACTCTCCTCTGGAGTAGCTGGAAGTGAACACAGCACACAGGAGGCTGGGGAGGTCTGCCTCCCTGCAGCCCGTTTTACCCCCCTATTCTTGAATCCTCAGGAAATAAGCCAGACCCCTTACTGCCTCCACACTCCGTGGTTGTTGTTTGTTTGTTTGTTTTTGTTAAGCAGGCCCAGGCTGGGTTCAAATCTGCCACCCCTGGTGCACAGAGCCGGTGCTCTAACCACTGGCTCCAGCCACCCAGCCTCTGCCAGGACATCTTCCAGGAGGTTGACAAGAGCTGACCCTACAGCCCAGGATTCCAGCTGGGCATGGAGAGTTGGCACATGTGAGCCAGAAGCTGAGCCAGGGACAATGGCATCTTTTAAAAATCTGTATGTCATGACGGCAGTGTCAACTGTCATGGAGATTCTGGAGAAGGGTAAGGCAGAGAGAAAGACAAATCCTGCAAATACCCACGTGGCCACTCCAACCTTGGCTTCAGCATCTGGAAACTATATGACCCAGGCTGAGAAGAGCCACTGAAACTGAAAGGTATCCTTTTAGGGTCTCAATTCCACCAGTTCTTACTGGGAAAGGAAAGGGCAGGGACTGGAAAAGCAGAGCTGCCTCCACCCCCACCTCACCTGCTGTGGACTGTGGACGAGTAGGCTTCACAGGTCACCATCTGTGCTCACTCCTAAAAAGTCTGAAGGATACTTAAAGATTAAGCCAAAGAGTAGCAGTGCAGTGACTAACAAGTGCTTTTCATTTTTGTTTTCAAATAAGTATTGTTAAAAAGTTTAAACACACACAAAGTAGAAAGAATAGTACAGCAAACCCTCACACTGCCCAACTCCAAGTATTGTCAGCTCATTTCCAGCTTTATTTCATCACCCACTTTCCTGTCTCCTATATTATTTTAAAGCAAACTCTGATCCTTATACCATTTCTGGATGAAATGCGCTCTGAAAGATAGAGACTTTCTAAGAACATAGTCATGCAATTTCATACCTAAAGCATTAATTTTCTCAGTAGCATCAAATTACTAAACAGTATTTAAATACCCAATATTGGGTAAATAACTGTCCTCTTGGGCCAAGATCTGTCATGTGGGCAGTAGGAACACTGGTGGGCCCATTACCTCCTTGCTGCACACCCTGCAGGGTGACACCCACCCACAGCTGCTTCCCATGACACCCATGCATTGCCACTCATGTCTTCACAAGGTGAATGATGTATGAATGACTTCCAGGGGTCCTGAACTCCTGATTTTATGTCACCTTCTTACTGCAGAGATTCCTCAGTGATGCCATGGCACTTGCACTTCAGTCTGCTTTTCAAGCATTCCCAACATTTGCACCCAGGCACCCACAGCACCATTACTTGGATGCACTTTGTCAGCCAAAAATGGATCAAAACTGCTAAGTGAAACATAGTATTTTCAGGCATTATTGACAGAAAACACTGCAGTCATGGAATGAACAGATTGGCCAGCACTCGGCCGAGCCAGGAAGCCACACTTGGTCCTTGCTGGCCCCTGGGATATATCAGACTCCTTGCTGTAAGTTAATGTGGCAACTGTGCAGAAAGCTGCAACATGAGAGATCTCTGAGGGACCTGGGGCCAGCGTGATGCACCTGTGAGCAGCAGCTGCACAGAGCTCCTGTTGGGTCATATGGCAAGGAAACTGCAGGGGTGCTGGTGCTGCCGTTTTGCTAAGGCCAGGGGTCTTGTCAGACAAGGTGCCCTCCCAGTCCCTGCTGGGCAACAGTGACCCAGCACCTACGGCTAGAAGCAGCGACCTCCCAGCAGACATCCAGGAATGCCGACCCTCTTCAGGCAGCAAGAACCGTTTGTGGGTCCTACACCTGTAAATCTGGCTCCCTTTCCCTTCAGTTTACCAGGAAACAAATGACTGGAGGAGGGAGGCCTGGGATTCCAATACTTATTGGTTTTGTTACCAAGAAGAGAAAGGTTCTTTCCTCTTTTCTCTATCATCTTTTCTTATACTGGTGGCCAAGAAAAAAAATAGTTATGTATGAAAATCCAAGTTGTTTGAAAATTTTATGTAAACAGCAGTTAGTGAGTTTTCCTTCACCCAAAACTGTACTGCTAAAACACACCAGGTAGTCATCCCCTAAGCCACGCCATCCGGGCTAACAGATGCGAACCACAGAGCCTCGGGCTCAGGGCCAACAGGACATCTGCTCCGGGTCTGCCGCGGAGTTTGAGCCAAGAGTCAGACCTGAGAATAAAACATTTCCAAATATTATTTTCCTCTGGATCTGATGTACAAAGCATTGTAGAAGCTGGGTTGGGCTGTTCTAACCACGCAGTTCATACAGGACAATTCCTGGTCCCCAAGATCAGTGAGAATTTCCCTTGATGATAACTTCCAATATTTTATGTTAACTCAGATACATTTCAAGATAAGCTTGAAAGAAGGTGCTCGCCAGAGCAAACTGGGCAGGCAAGTAGGGGTCCCCCATGCCCAGCTCTGTGCCCATCAGCTTTGCCATGGTGGGGGGAGAGGCTCCTCTAAGAAGGAGGCTCCCTGCTGCCACCACTGCCTCCATTTCTGCTCTCCCCATCACGTCTCGCCAGGGTAACACGCAGACAAAAGCAGAGTCATTGTGTGATGTGCATGCAGACTTCAGGGCAAAGTCACTGACACAGTCTATATTAATTCCAATATACCTTTTCTTTTCTTCTTTTTTTTTTTTTTTTTGTAGTGTTTGGCTGGGGCTGGGTTTGAACCCACCACCTCCGGTATATGGGGCCGGCACCCTACTCCTTTGAGCTACAGGCGCCACCCCAATATACTTTTTCTTAATGGAGTCAGTGTCTAAACATTAATGGTATAAACTTTCCAACTGAGGCCCATTTACTTCTTTTGAATAATGTAGCAGTTGTTTATAAAAATATAATAATACATGGTCATGTCTAAAGTTTAAGAAATAAAGAATTCAAATCAGACATGACCGTACAGTGATGACTACTGTATTATAACACTGCATACAATATGTATACACGTAAATTCACACACATGCTGAAATCTTGGCACTTGTGGCATAAACATTTGTAATTTCATCTATTCCTCGGTAACTCAATTTTCACCTTTCATGTGGTGTGTGGGAGAGTACCACCAAGCTAATGCACAGTCCTGCTGAGTCTCGTGCTTGCCCAGGTCTCTGGGTGTCACAGACAGCGCACAAACACAGCCAGATCCAATCCCTGCTGATAGTAACAGAGAATCATTCACACGGAGCACTGTAAGAACGTGGGAGGGTTAACACAGGGCAATCTCCTCACAGGTGGAAAGACAGGGAAACACGTGGGAAGAGAGGGAGACAGGCGAAAGGCACAGGGTCGAGAATGGAAGTTTGGAAGCTGGAAGCCACAGCACCTGTCTCCCCTCTCCTCGACACCCCTCACCTTCCATCTCCTCACAGGTGGAAAGACAGGGAAAAGCATTGTGTTTTACCATTCGTATGAATGTGTAGGTGATTATATATTGCTTTCATAGTAGTATTGAGTACATTGTATACTTTTTCTTCCATTCTTGAGATACTTTACTAAGAATAATATGTTCCAGCTCCATCCAGGTAAACATAAAAGATGTAAAGTCTCCATCTTTTATGGCTGCATAGTATTCCATGGTGTACATAATACCACAATTTGTTAATCCATTCATGGATCGATGGGCACATGGGTGCTTCCATGATTTGGCAATTATGAATTGGGCCCAATTCATAATTGCCAATAAACATTCTGGTGCAAATGTCTTTGTTGTAAAATGATTTTTGATCATCTGGGTATATACCTAGAAGAGGAATTGCAGGATTGAACAGTAAGTCTACTTTTAATTCCTTGAGTATTCTCCAAATTTCTTTCCAAAAGGCCATATTAGCTTGCATTCCCACCAGCAGTGTAGAAGTGTTCCCTTCTCTGCATCCACACCAACATCTGTAGTTTTAGGATTTTGTGATGTGGGCTAATGTTACTGGAGTTAGATGATATCTCAAAGTGGTTTTGATTTGCATTTCTCTGATGATTAAAGATGATGAACATTTTTTCACATGTTAGGCCATGTGCCTATCTTCTTCAGAGAAGCTTCTGTTCAAGTCTCTTGCCCATAAAGAAACGGGTTTATTTGTTCTTTTCTTATTGATTAGTTTGAGTTCTCTGTGGATTCTAGTTATCAGACCTTTGTTAGAAGCATAACCTGCAAAAATCTTCTCCCATTCTGAAGGCTGTTTGCTTCACTTACACTGCTCTTGGCCATGCAGAAGGTTTTTAGTTTGATCAGATCTCAGTAATATATTTTTGGTGTTACTTCAATGGCCAGGGGAGTCCTCCTCATAAAATACTCTCCCAGGCCGATTTCTTCAGGTGTTTTCCCTACACTCTCTTCTAGTATTTTTATAGTTTCATGTCTTAAGTTTAAATCTTTTATCCAATGAGAATCAATTTTTGTTAATGGTGAAAGGTGGGGATCCAAATTCAGTCTTCTACAGGTTGCCAGTCAGTTTACCCAGCACCCTTTATTAAATAGGGAATCTTTCCCCCACTGAATATTTCTGATAGGCTTGTCAAAGATAAAATGACAATAAATGACTGGGTTCAACTCTTGGTTCTCTATTCTGTTCCATAAATCTACTGCTCTGTTTTTGTGCCAGTACCATGCTGTTTTGATCACTATAGATTTATAGTATAGCCTAAAGTCTGGCAATGTGATACCTCCTGATTTGTTTTTATGTCTGAGTAATGTCTTCACTATTCAAGGTTTTTTTCTGATTCCATATACAATGAAGTACTGTTTTTTCAAGCTCTATAAAGTATGATAATGGTGCTTTAATAGGGATTGCATTAAATCTATAGATTGCTTTGAGTAATATGGACGTTTTAACAATGTTGATTCTTCCCAGCCATAAGCATGGTATGTTTTTCCATTTGTTAACATCTTCAGCTATTTCTTTTCTCAGAGTTTCATAATCCTCTTTATAGAGATTTTTCACATCCTTTGTTAGGGAAATTCCCAGATATTTCATCTTCTTTGGCACAACTGTAAAGGGAATAGAATCCTTGACTATATTTTCAACTTGACTATTGTTGGTATATATAAAAAGTACTGATTTGTGGGTATTGATTTTGTATCCTGAGACACTGCTGTATTCTTTGATCACTTCTAAGAGTTTTATAGTTGTGTCCCTGCGGTTTTACGGGTATAGGATCATAGTATCCACGAAGTATATTCTATAATCAAGTGCATGAATGTGCTTCCCAAAATCCAATTTCATGAAATTATAACAATATCGAGTTTCTGGGGAGGAGTCTTAAACTAAAGCACATGAGCTTTGGCATTTACGTCTATCTACCTAAAATCATGACAAGGGTCAGAATCTAATTTAAAAAGTTTATTTAAACACAAAATGTGAGGGTGGACTACTCAAAATGCTAACTCCAAAGGAATGGAGTCAGCATCCTGAAATAGGGAGGGTTAGATTTCATTTATATGGGCAGAGACGAAGGAGTTTTTAGCAAGATCACATTATTCGTATAAGGCTGGATTGGTTACACACAGTGTTTCTTTTTGGGAAAGGTATATTTAACTTTTTAAATAGATGGTGTAACAGTTGTGGGTTTTCTATCATATGCAAAGCAGGACAACAAAGGGTGAATTAATCTGCAACAAGGGTCACTAAGACAGTGGGAGGTTTCTGTTCCTGCATTTAATTCTCTCTAGTCATTGTATGGAGCAAGAAAAATAAGAAAGTGAGTTAATCTATAATCTGAGAAACAGAAATTATAGCCATATGTGACTCAGATCATAGTCATACCTCTCTCAAGGCTTAATGTGTTTTGGGAAGAGTTCCAAAAACTTTTACATTTTATTTCTTTTCACAAGCCAAAAGCTGTCTAAGATTTTCCCACCAAAGCACAAGACTGTCCATTATCCCCAGTCATCCAGCAGCAAGTGACTTGCTTCAGTGCACACACAGTCTCCCAGAGATGTTTAGAGGAGTCACGATGGAGAAGAAAAGCCACCTCACAAGTACATAATAATCTGCATAGGGCTGTGCCCTTAACCGTGCAAACCATCGGGCCACTCTGGTCACCTGAATGCTCTCAGTCCACACTCAGGAGAGCAGAGTGGTCTGAGGAGGCAGAGCCCACTGCCACACATTTCCAAGCAATACAACAGGCTCTGCCTACATAAAGATCCAGCTGAAACTGTGACATGCCAGCTTGTATCATTCAAGAAACCATGCAGGAGCTTTAACGGAGCAGGGATTTCACATGGGCATTAGGGAACAGATGGTGGAAGATAGGAGAAGGAGGGTCAAGACCTTCTGGAATGATGCCTGGGAAAATCAGAACATGGCAGCAGGGAAGATGCTCCTTCTGGTACCGTTCCAGCTGTGGCAGGATCAGGAAAGCCCAAGTCTGCTGTGCTCCTCACTGGGAGAGGCCACCCAGATCAGCACGGTGGAGACAAGGGCTCAGGTCACACGCTGCCAATACAGGGGCGCGTGCAGTGGCTGATCCACAGGATCCCGGGACTGGAGACCAACTGCATATCCTCTGCAGTTTGGGTCAGTAAATCGTGGTCAATGTGTCCAGCAGAACACTACTTACTAAACACAAAAACACTAGCAAACATGGATGGGGGGGGCAGTTCAAGGACAGTGTGGGGTAAAAGGAGTCAGACTCACGAGAAAACAGAAGGTATGATTCCACTACCTAAATAAGGCTTGTGCAGACCAGAGGCGTGGTCACCACTGGAAGTCTCTGTGGAGAAGGTGTGAGGAAAGCGTGGACACAGCAGGCCTGTTTCTCTCAGGGACAACTGTGAGAACATCTGTAGTGAGAACAGGATGGAGTGTGTCAGGCTGGGGTGGACACAACACAGCTGGTCGGGTCTTTTGAAGTCCTGCCTGACCTTCACCGTCTCCCATTCTTTTTATAAATTTTGCTCCCAACCTAAAGATGCCTATCCTGAATAGTTTAGGTGGGTTACTTCAGATTAACTTTTTTTTTTTTTTTTGAGGAAAAAAAAGTTCACTCACTATGTCGCTCTGGGTAGAGTGCCATGGCATCACAGCTCATAATAATCTCAAACTCTTGGGCTGTTGCCTCAGACGCCCAAGTAGTTGGGACTATAGGCACCTGCCACAACATCCGGCTATGATTAACTTTTGAATTGAAATGTTGTAATAGGTCACTGAATTATGCTGGTTATTATTTGGAATAGGGGTTGGTGTGGTCTTTGCTTTAAACTTTTATATATAAAACTATAATTTTAGAAATAGAAGAACAGAACAGTCTTGGAGAGGCTACTGTCACTGTTCTCCAGAATCCTGGCCTTCTGACCAGGATTGGTGGACCTATCCCATCTCTGCATAGTGGCTGGCAGTGGGTCGCCTCTGGAGCCCAGCCACAGCAGGCACCTGGCTTCAGGGGTGGTTTTCTGTTTGTAGGTTTTTGTTTGTTTGTTTATTGGATAAAATCAATTATGAAACACAGTGGCTACCCCAGTGGCAAGTGAATGTTGATAAACTACCTGTGATAAATGGTGCTATCTACTCCTCTCATTTCATACAACACAGGTTTGTAACTGGTGTCTGCCTGGTCATGTGAAAGGGTGAGGCTTCTCTCTCACCTTGCAGTCTCCTTCAGGGGAGACTGGGATCTGCATGACATTATAATTTAATGCTTATCCAATAATAAGACTTTTCTATCTCTAATCTTAGTTAGAAGTCTTCTGGGTTAGGTGGAGACTTTGTTTTTAACTATATTTTCCCAACACTGGACACACTCTGTATCTTGATCTGGGTGGTGTTTACATGAGTATAAACCCAGGTAAAAGATTCTTCAAGCTTTGTGTATACTCCAGGTAAATTATACTTGCATTTAAAAAGAAAGAAAAGAAAAGAATTCAGCCACTGCCTTTTCCTTCCCATGTGCTGAGAAGTGGACGTGGGGAGTCTGCACAGAAGCCTGCATCCCTGCAGTGATGCCACTGCGTGGAGATGGCATGGCCCCCGCTGCCCCACCCAGCTCTCACATGTCTGCAGTATGCATCAGAACCCAAGTCATGTCCAGCAAAGGGTCTGATTTCAGCTTTGCAATTATTTCAGAAAGTATCTTTTGCCATGACTAGAGTCCCTCTGGCCACACCATGTTGTCAGGCAGAGGGCTGAGTTCAGCGAGCTCCTCCAGCAAAATCCTGAACCAGGGACTGGTAATGGGACATCACCCAAGAATGCTTGTGGCATGAAAGGAGAATTGCCAATGTCCAAAAAATGTGAGGAAAAAATAAAAAGCTTCACATTCCTAGGGTAAGAATACGGATGAAGGCAGGCAGAATGGGAGTTTATTATCCCCAATTATAAGCTGACTTCCAGGGATCAAAGAATACAAAAATAGTTTGTCGCTTCAGTTACAAAACTATAGCTGGGTTCCAACCAGACAGAACTATATAAGCTTATAAAAAGACGGACATTACCAAAGATTGGAGCTACAGGGACTGAGCCCCTTTGCACCCTGAATGTTTGTTGAAAAAACCCTGATATGGAGTAGACTGATTAATAGAAGAAAAGGCAAACAAATTTATTTAACCTGTCTACATGAGAGCCTTCAGGATGAAGACCCAAAGATACAAGGGATAATTGTCCATTGTTTTGCTTAAGACCCACAAACTGTGGACAACCATGCAGAAATGTGATTGGATTTAAAGGGTGTAATCTAATGCTAACAGATTGAGGGGGAAACCAGCAAGGCCCGTCTAGGCCCTGCTCAGCCTCTCTGAGCAGCATCCTTCCTTCTGGGTGTGGGGCAGCACCTGCTCTGAAACTGGGTGGGGGTGGGGGGTTGGTCCTACAACCTACAGTCAAACAGGGTAGTGAGAGGTTCCAGATCCAAAGATGAAAGATCATTCCCAGGCATGAGAGGAAAAGAAAATGAAATCCCATTTCTGTGCCATTAATGTGGCTTTTATTCCACCTGGGTGCAGGTGGGGTGAAATGCCTGACGGGGAAGAAATCACATGTGGACTATGGTGGATGGGGATGTTAAAGGGTCAGAGAGGCTGGGACTGGTCTGTTCACTATTTCCTGGGACGGACATGCACTGATCCTTCCTGGGCAGGGTAGTTCTACCTGGGTAGGTCAGTAATCAAGGCTATCAGGTGGGTCAGATGATTTTTTATGACCATTTTTTACACAGAATAATTCTAGTCCTTATGTCTGGCTTTCAGTAAAGGAGGTTCTGGCTTTTACGACCTGCCTTGGGGAAGAGGGTTTTTGGTTTCTGTGACTGACTTCAGGGAAGAATGGGACCAAGAGGCAGGAGGACAGGGAAGGTCAGAGGGACACTTTGCTTTCGAGGCTTTCATTTTGGTGAACAGTTTTCTGACCCCCACAATGTCCTTGGATACTTCAGGTGGGGGAGGTGGGAACTGCCTTCAAGCTTTGCTTGGACCATCTCTCAAGCAGTCTCCTGTCACAAAGATTGGAGTAGTGCACCTGGGATGACAGATCATGGTGTGGGGCTTGCCCATCTGTCCCAGAATTAGCAGCTAAGGTCCACAGCTGAGGACGGGAGATGCTCAGTAGCCCTTTACCACCAGCATAAGGTAGCCTGCAGCACCTGGACTGAAACAGACTCTCTTAGCTGTGTCCCTCCACCTGCCTTGCCAGAAAAGTGTAATTTTGAGCAGCACTGGTGGTGAGAGGCTTCTCTCTTCTATGAGCAAGAAAAAGGTGCTTCTCTCACCCCAGACCCTGTCCCAAAGCCAAGAGAGGAGGGAGGTGCTGGAAGAAAGATGCTTTCTGAAGGTGGGGAGTTCCCCCAGAGAAGACCAGGCCAGCAGAACAAGCAAGCCTGCTGTGGGGTATGCCCAAGGCAGGCAGGGCTGACTTCCTCACTAGACCTGTGAAGCTACAGGGGCTGTGAAAATGAGTTCAGCCACCCATGTGCAGGGACACTAGAGGAGGGCAGGAGCCTTGGCCCTGGGCACAGGGCAGAGAGGGCTAGGTCCCCCCCATGCTATCAATAGGGATCAAGGAGTTGCTGATGATAGACACAAGCCCCCTCTGAGGACAGTCTCTGGACAAAGGGTGAAGCCAACTCTGTCTCCTTCCCCCAAAGGCACATAGAGAACAGCATCAGACTGAAAGGGTCCTGAACAGGGGAGGTCCAGAAGGGGAAGGCCCTGCTGTATCCCCTGCTCCAAGGGAGGAAGGCTCATATCAAATGCCAGTGGTTCAGATTTTCTTGAGTTTTAGGGGATGTTTTAATGAATTTTTGTTGAAGGGAAACACACATGCAGAAAGTGCATAAATTATAGTTCAAGTAATTATCACAAAGTGAGCACCCCTAGATTTAAAAAAACATCATCATAAAACCCCAGAGACCCTTGTGCCCCTCCTGGTTGCCAGCCCCTCCCCATGGTAACCACTGTCCTGACTTCTAATGATGTAGGGATGCAGGTGAGTTTTGACTATTGTTGAACTTTACATACCTGGAATTGTACACTACGTTCTCTGGCTTCTTTCAATCAGCATTATTTTCTTAAGATTCATCCACATTATGTGTAGAGTAGTTGATTTATGTGTGTGTGTTATTTACACACTTCTGCATGGTGTATGCACAGTATTAGTTCCCTGTGGCTGCTATAACAAATTACCACAATTTGTTAGTGGCTTACAACAACACAGACTCTTTCACTCACATCTCTGGAGGCCAAAATTACCAAGTCAGTATCACTAGGCCTTAATCAAAGTGTCCTGGGCCACACCTCCCCCAGCCTCTGCAGCTGCCGGGCATTCCTCATCTGGCTCTGCTTCCTTCTCCTGCTGCTTTCTCATCTTGTGTGTATTCAATACCCTTCTGTCTCCTCACAATAAAGATACATGCAATTACTTTAGAGTCTGCCCACAAAATCCAAGATAATCTCCCTACCTCAAGATCTTTAGCTTAATCATGGTTGTAAAGATAGTTTTTCCAAACCAGTTAATAAATACAGAATGCAAAGGTTAGGACTTGTATCTTAGGTGGGCCATTTTTCAGCTACATTGTAAGTGCTTATACCAAAATTGATATATCTATTCTAAAATTGGTGGATATAGTTGGTTGTTTTCAATTTGAGGCTTTACAAATAATGCTGCTATAAATATACCTGTATGTGTCTTTTGGTACGTGCATGCATTTTTGTTGTGTATTGACCTAGGAATGGAGCTGTAGCTCCATTGTAGCAGCTACTGCCAAACACTTTACAGAAGAAATTGTACCAGCCTATGAGAGCTTCCTGTTACTCCACTGTTGTCAATACTTGATACACGCACATCACAGGTGCACTAATCCAAACTCAGCTCCTCATTCCACCTCAGGGCCTCAGCAGCAGCAGAGGTTCTTCCTGGAAATGCTTACAGACCCACACTCAGTCAAAGTCCAAACCGCTTTGTGAGTAAATCAAAAACAAAACAAAAAACATCTCAGGCCTTCACACGTACCCTGCCTCGCCTGCCAATGCACTCCCGTTCCCTCCTAGGACCTGGCCCCCCACTCCAGCAAGTCCCACTCCCCAGGCCTGCTGGAGCCTTCCCACGGAGCGTGGATGCTCCCCTCCCCAGTTCACATCCTTCAGCTTGGTCTCTTTTGAGAGAAAGAAGAGGGCCACTTCCAAGTGTCTTCTCTTGGGGGCTTCCTTTGACTGGGGATGTATTTCACCCCGTCCTGCCTGCTCCCTTACATAGAAGAGTGAGGAAGGAGGCCCAGTGTAAGAACTTGTTCTGTCCTAAGGTAAATGAAAAGTTGTAATTTTGATGCTTGGACCCAGTCTTTTCACTTCTCCAGAGTGGCCACCACAGGAAGATGGCCCTGGGCTTGAAAGGGGTGCAAGATGGATCCCCATGTCCTCTGTATTAAAAAGCCTCCAGGAGACAAGAGGATGAAGAAAGGGAAAGTGCCAGTTCTCTGCCAAATAGTGTAAGTGAGCTGTCCACTGAGGGCAGAGAGTCTGTATGGGCAGCATTTAGGAAAATATGCCAATTCCTTAAACCGGGTTTAGATGTTTTAGTTTTGGTAAATACTGGGTTTCCTTAGGAGAAGCTTACACACTTGCCAACAGCTGTCCCCAGTCATCTACCCACACACTGCACAAAGAACCAGAGACCACCTTGCCTCA
The DNA here is from genome assembly GCA_963574655.1 of Perodicticus potto. Classification (NCBI taxonomy): domain Eukaryota; kingdom Metazoa; phylum Chordata; class Mammalia; order Primates; family Lorisidae; genus Perodicticus; species Perodicticus potto. The sequence goes on from CAUYRH010056823.1 coordinate 13,735, forward strand.
CAGTAGGGGTAGGAGAGCTGAGGACACCAGGGATAGCTAAGCAATGCTGCAGCGACATTTCTGCTGCACCTGACTATGATTCTGGGCCCTGAATAAGTGGGCTTGAGGACATCTGCTGTAAGGTACTTTGGTGAAGCCTGGGAAGTGGCAGAGGGTGGCTCCTAAGGCACACAGGCATCAGTTTGTAGACAGGATTTCCTTCACAGCTTTGGTATGAAAATCTGGGAGCATATCCTTCACTGAGGCAGGGAGGGGGAGAAAGATGGACCCCTGGATGTGGGGAAGTAGCAGGAAAGTGGTGCTCCCAAGCGACGCTGCTGTAATCTGCTTGTATCCTGAGGGCAGTTATGCTGAGTAGCCCCTTTAAAATTATTTTGTCCTACCCTGTAATTTCCCATAGTCATGCTCTCAGTAGGGTGTGTTTCCTATGTCCAGTCTTAATGGGTAGGGGAAGACACTAGTAGACTAGCGCGGCAGTTGGGAGCCAGACTTTCCCCATGTCACCCCACTGAGGCCACAGAGGCAGGGGTGACTGAACTCTTCTCCACCATGTAACCTTTTACATTGTATTATCTGTATCTTGTGTGGTCCCATAGTGTCTACAATGGTTATTCTGTAATCCTTGCCTTTCTCATCAACTATCTGGGGGTCTCCAGGACAGAAACCATTATTTTAACCTCTTACTTCATCACCTAGGACCATATGGTGCTCAATTTTTAATAAACGGAAAAAAACCGGAAATAAGACATTTGTCTCAAGGAGGAGAAATCATTACATCTACTTGGTACTACATGAGTAACAATGAATAGAACCAATAAAGATTCCGGAGTAAATATCACAGTTACATAAACCCGAATATCTATTTGCTTGTGGCCTTGATGGTACACATTACGCTCCTGGCCAATTAACGTTAGCGTAATCTCTCTGGTCAATAAAATAGTCAAATGATTAAGTATGCTTTCATATTATTGCCTACTACCAAAGATGGGCATTTATTAAAACAAAGGGACTTACAAAAAAAAAAAAGCCTGTGGCTCCTCCTCCGAGACGCCCCCTCCCACCCGTGATGAACAGGCGGCCGTCTCCCTCCCGCTCGTCCCCGGAGACCATCCTTGTGGTGCTTTACGCTGTTCTGAAATCCGGTTTACAAGAGATTTTTTTTTTCAGTCTCCAACGAGGAGCAGCAGTAGCCCTTTCGGCGGCGCGCCGGCTCGGAGGACGCAAACCGGGGAAGACGCCCCGCCCGGCTCAGCGGCCCGCAGAAGCAGCGGAGGGGGCGCAGGTTCTGGCCAGCTCCAGCCCCGCCGTGCGCGCCGCCGCGGTTCCCGTCCCGGCAGGCCGGGCGAGGGGAAGAGCGGGCGGCCGTGAGCGGGCTCCGGGCCACCGTCCCGCGGAGCCCGCTGCTCCCCGTCGGTTGCGGCCGCGGCTGCAGCCCGATGCGCGAGCCTCCCGCCGCGAGGCAGGCCCGGCCAAGAGGCTGCTGCCCGCTGCGAGGCGCTTTTCGTCTTCCCAGCCCGCGGCCGCGGCCTTGCTAAGGGGAGGGTCCCGCAGAGACACCGCCGGCTCGTCGTACGAGCCGCAGCGCTTGAGCACGCAGTTTGTCCCTGCGCGCGCGCCGTCCCGCGGCCCCGTGCTGGAGACGCGCGCGGCGGAGATGGGCGAAACCATGTCCAAGAGACTGAAGCTGCATCTGGGAGGGGAGGCAGAAATGGAGGAGCGGGCGTTCGTCAACCCCTTTCCGGACTACGAGGCCGCCGCCTCCGCGGTGCTTGCCCCCGGAGCGACCGAGGAGACGGGTTGTGCTCGCCACCAGCCCACCGCAGACGAGCTCGGTCTCCCCTTTCACAACGACGGAAAGGTACTTGGCAGCCAGGGCAGCCGGGCCGGACGGGGGGCGCCGGTGTTGGTAGCTTCCACCTGCCCCGCCCCGGCGGCGTGACGTCGAGGTGCACGCCGCCTAAACCCGGTTGCGGGGCGCCGGACGGCGCTGGACGGCCGGTTTCGCGGGCTGGAGTCCAGGATCCGTGACTAATGTGGCGTTAGCCGCGTTCCCGCGGACGGGCTTCTCCAGGCCCCTCTTGTTGACTACGTGCACTTTGCAGGCTCTTTACCTCCTGGCGCTGGGGCGGGGCCGGGCTGGGCGGCCGTTAGTTGTTCGGAGTGCGCACCTGGTGGTTTGCGGGCGCTCCGCGACCCGTAGCCGCGGACCTCCGGGCCCGCAGCGCTTCCTCGGGCCGACTTTTTCTTTGTCACGCCTGTCCCCGGGCCCCAGCCTTTGGACTGTACCGCATAGCAACAGCCACAAAAAACCGCTATCCGTGTGCTTGGGAATCGGAAACGCGTGAGGGAGGCGACGCTTTACTGTCAGGGTCCTGATATAAAATAAATTAACAGGAGAAAAACACACATATATTTAATGTTCTGTGACATGGGAATCCTCATTAGGAAATGACACACAGAAGTGACAGAACCTACATGCTTTTATAGACCGAGCCAAGAGCGACAAATGTGGAAAAATAAACATACGGGGAGACTAACGGAAGGTTAGAATTATTTTAAGAGGGTCTGCGTAGAAATCCCTCGGCTTTGACAACCTGTCTCGGGGGATACGTTTCCTCCTTCCTGGTATAGGTAGACCATCTTTGACATGGAAGTTTTATCTCCTGCTTTCAGGAAGAAGAGGGCAAGTCAGAGGATCCTTCTGTTTTTCAAGAGCTTTTAGCTCAAAATAATTCTGATGTCAAAGTGGCATATTTTGGGGGGACATATTCTGCCACTTTTCCTAGCATATCCAGACAAACATTAACTTGAGGCAAAAAAAAAGTGGAAATCAAACATATGAGCCATCGCACAACTGTTTTCATGCTCTGTGAGGCCGTGTATTTACCATGCTGTGTTTTCCAAGCCCCACGTCACCTCCCTTTCTCCCCGTGTATTTCATATCTATTAAGAGATAAAAGCCAAAACCAAGAACCTAATTTTGAAAAGGCCATTGGTCTGAAGGCACATGACTTCTGTGAACATGACTTTTCTTATATGTGATGAAACTATAGATAACAATTCGTAAGTCATAGGGATGTTAGTGACTGAATTAGGCCAGGTATAAAAAGTACCTGTCAAACTGTTGGATTTTGTAAGTTAAGTGGGGCCTCAATAAATGTTAGCTTCTTTCTTATCCTGAACAATTTCTGTCATATGGCTTAGCATTCATATATCAATATTATTTTTCTCTAGATTTCTTCTATTTATACATACATATACCTGTTACATTTGTGACGTAGTATCCAATTTTTTTTTAATAACAGAAATCTCTGACAAGCTTTTAAAAAATCCACCATTAGTACTTATTACAGGTGGCTATCTTGGTAGTCTTTGGAATAAGTAGGTTGCTGCAATGTTTAGTGAAAGACCAGCTGCATCAGCTTTATCTGATGTACATATCATCAGGTCTAGTCAGAAGCCTGACAATTTGATAAAGAAAGTTTACCAGAAAGAATGATTATTGAGCAGTGCCTGTGGAGTAGGGCGCCAGCCCCATATACCAAGGGTGGCAGGTTCAAGCCCGGCCCTGGCCAAAACTGCCAAGAAAAAAAAAAAACAAAAAACAGAATGATTATTAACCATAAGAGAGATTACACATATTTCTCACACATACGTGCAGCTAACTTAAAATGAGGTCAGGTAATTGATTTAAAAAATTCTTAGTGGAGGATGGGTGGAGAGAGGGTAAATGGTGGGATCACACTTATGGTGCATCTTAGAAGGGTACAGGTGAAATTTAATAAATGCAGGATACTATGTTTTCATACAATAACCAAGAAAATCCTATGAAGGTTATGTCGAACAGTTGGATGAAAATATATCAGATTGTATGAAGCCAGCACATTGTACCCCATGATTGCACTAATGTACACAGCTATGATTTAATAACAAATAAATAAATAAATAAATAATTCTTAGTAACAAACTGTTATGGGGTTGGCAGATTTATGTAATCTTCACTCACTAACAGACACTTTCTGAGAAGTGAAGAGAACTGAAGAATACAAGGGGAGAAGAGTAAGGAATAGCCCAATCCCTAAATTGTTTCTTACACAGTGTCTGAGGGTCAGGAATCCCGTTGCAGGTTACTAGCTAGATTCTGGCTCACTTTCTCTTCCAAAGCTGTCATCACGCTCTTAGCCTGTCTGCAATCATTTTAAAGTTCAACTAGTGGCAGAAGAATCTGCCTTCAAGCCCATTCTTTCAGGGTAAGTGGCTTCACTAGCTATTGCCTGGAGGGTTTGGTTTCTCCCTATGTGGGCCCTCCCATAGGGCTGCATCAGGACATAGCAGCTGGCTTCCCCAGAGTGGGTGAGCAAAGAGAAAGAGTGTGCCAAGAGCAGCAGTCATCTCACAGGTGTGACTTAACTGTCACTCCTGCCATATTCTACCCATTAGAAGCTACGCAGAAAGTCCAGCCTATCCTCAAGTAGGGGATTACAGGAAAGCATAAATTGCCTGAGGAGTAGGGTCCTGCAGCCAGGGTCGAGATCTTGCTCTAGCTGCTGCCTGGCCAACAGAGAAATTGCTGATAACACAAAGTAGAACTTGGTGGAAATGTGACCTCCAGAACCCGACGATGAGACTATATAAAGTTATCTTGGTGTAAGAGAAGGAAGGAGAGAGATTAACCCTGCCCATGAGCATCAGAAAAAGCTTTTCAGGTTAAGATGATTACATGGTTCTTGACAGATGAAAATTTCCAGGCTGAGGTCGAGGACCAAGGACCACATGAGCACAGAATTAAGAGACACTGCATTCTGGAAAGTCAAGGGGTAGACTGTGACTGGACAAGAGGGAGCATGAATGATGAGGGGTAATGAGGCTGAAAAGGTAGATTTATTTAAAAATAAATTTTATTGTGATTTTATTTATTTAAGGTATACAACATGATGTTATAGAATAGGTAAATGTAGTGTAGGGGTTTCTAGAATGAGGCAAATTAACATATCAATAATCTCACATCATTGCCCACTTATTTGTTTTGTTTTTTTTTTGGTATTTTTTTGGCAAGAGCTAACTAAAATCTTCTCATTTGGCATGAATCCCACATACAGAACAGTTTTGTCATCTGTAGTCCTGTCCTCAGCTTTCCAGACTCATTTCTCCTGCACATTTTCTACTTTGTATCCTCTGACCTACACGTCCCCATTTCCTTTCCTCACTCCTCTCCTACTCATTCTGGCCTAACTGTGTTTTGTTCTCTATTTCTGTATATTTGAATTTTTTTTAAATTTTAGATTGTACGTGTGAGAGAGATCATACAGTAGTTTTTTGTCTCTGGCTTGTTTCACTTAGCATAATGTTCTCCAGCCCATCTATTCATGGCAGATGTTATGCTTAATAATACTATTACAGCTGGATAATATTTCATTGTATGCACCACAGGTTTGTTTTTTTAAAATCCATTTGTCTGCTGATGGACACTTAGGTTGTTTTTGTATCTTGGCTATTACAAATAACGTTGTAGTGAACATGGAAGTGTGGGTATGTGCGTATCTTTATGAGGTGGTGATTTCATTTCCTTTGGGTATATGCCCAAAAGAGGGATTGCTGGGTCATTCGACAGTTATATATTTAGTTTCTTTAGAAACCTCAATGCTGTTTTCCATAATGGCTTCACCAATCTACATTCCCACCAACAGTAAACAAGAGTTCCTTTTCCTTCATATCCTTGCCAACATCTGTTTTCTTTTGATTTTTTGATAATAGCTGTGCTGATGGATGTAAGGTGATACCTCATCATGGTTTTCATTGTTTGCATTTCCCTCATGAATCATGGCTGAGTACCTTTTTATACACCTGTTGAATAATTTTATGTTGTCTTTGGAGAACTGTCTATTCAGGTCTTTTGCCCATTTTGAAACTGGGTTATGTGGTATTTGTGTTTTCACTGTTGAGATGATTGAGTTCTTTATAAATTTGGGATATTAACCCCTTCTCAGATATATGGTTTGCAAATATTTATTCCCAGTACTGCAGGCTGCCATTTCAGTTTGTTGATTGTTTTTTTTGCTGTGCCAAAGCTTTTTAGTTTGACATAGTCTTATTTTTATTTTTGCTATTGTGGCCTGAGCTTTTAATGTAATATCCAGAAAATCATTGTTATACTCATGCTTAGGATGTTTCCTCCTATGTTCTTTTCTAGGAGTTTTATCATTTCTTGTCCATCTGAAGGATTTTAAAACCTTGTCCATAGATAAATGAAATTAGGAAAACTCTTTCTTGGTGTCTATAATTTGGCATAATCTTTAGCTACTAGAAATGCTTTATTTTATGAGTCACTATTTAATTTCACATATTTTTCTTTAAAAATGGATGCTCGTTTGCTTCAAAGTTTATTTAAATCTTGATATGGAAGCATAAGGAAATCACTACTTCTCAATTGTCCGGAAAAATGTAATTCTTTTTTCTTCCTTCTAGTGGACTAAAGTATAAAGTAGCATGTGTGTTGTGGGGGTGTGGGGGTATACTCCAAACCTTTCTCCTCAAAGTGAGGTTTGTGCACCAAAAGCATCAGCATCCCCAGAGAGCCTGTCCCTACTCCAGACCTCAGGAACCACATGTGCATTTTGACAAGATCCCCAGGCCAGGGAACTCATAAATCTGAGGGCCATTAAATTTGAAGAATATGGCTGTACATATAGTTTTGTTGAATTTTCTTGTAGTATGTATGAACTTCATCTGCAGCTGATTTTCAGCTCCCGATACGGAAAGCTATTAACAAAAAGGGTAATGGTAAGATTATGGAGAGGAAACTAATGAAATATTGTAAGTTAGCATTTCCTGTCATTTGGAAATAAAATGTAATGTAGAGTAGCCAAGGATTTTATTTTTTATTTGTTTTATATATTTTTTTTTATTAAATCATAACTTTGTACATTGATGCATTTATGGGGTTCAGGGTACTGCTTTGATATACAATGTGAAATGCTTACATTGAACTAAGTAACACATCCATCACAATTATACTCACTTCTTAATAGTTTTAAAATGTACCATGGCATCATGCATACTAGGCGAGGTCCCCCCTCTTCCCTTCTACTTTCTGGACTATAGTTATCTTTTACCATTCATATGAGTATGTAGGTGATTATATATTGACTTCATAGTAGCGTTGAGTACATTGGATTCTTTTTTTTCTGTTCTTGAGATACTTTACTAAGAAGAATATGTTCCAGCTCCATCCAGGTAAACATAAAAGATGTGACGTGTCCATCTTTTTTTTATGGCTGCATTGATATGGTGTACATAATACCACAATTTGTTAATCCATTCATGGGTCGATGGACACTTGGGCTGTTCTGCCAATTATTGTTTAAGTGTTAACATGGTTTTCACTTTGAGCTTAAATGTATAAAACTGTAATGTTGGAAATGGAAGAGCAGAATAGTCTTGGAGAGGCTGCCACTAGTATCCTGGCCTTCTGATAGATAAGGTTTGATGACCCATCCGTCTCTGCATATTGGCTGACAGTGACAGGCAGCCAGAGTTTCTTCATGCAGGAACTTTGGAGAATAACCAATCTTAGTTAGTTTTTTGTTTCAGTGACAGTGGCTGGCATGTGGAAATCATTGATTATTTATTTTTCAAAAGGGTAAGTGAATAAAATCTAATATGAGACTCAAAATTTACTGAAGATCAACATTTTCTTTCTCTTTTTCTTACCTATTTCATAGATATCTGCAAGTTACAGAAATATACAGTGCTGGACATTTTGTATATAGTAGGTTGTTAATATGCCAATTATATTATGCTTGCAAAGCTTTATTCCAAAATAAAGAAAATTTGAGCCTTTGTCTTCATTAAGTTTTTAGAGTGTTGGTCTGGTCTAATTGCCTATAATATTTGTAAAATTGTAAAACTTTGTAAAAATCTAATTTTTATCTTTTCCATGTGTTTGTAAATATGCTAGTCTGAATCCACACCTTATCTAAACTCTTAGAGTTGAAGCAGAGGTACAGAATATGTGTATATGTTCTAGGAAATGACAAATTAGGAAATAAATAATTCACTCACAAGTTATTCGTGTGAAGTACTTGGAAAAAATGTGTCTAAAGAGGAATTCAGTTTCCTGACATTTTTCCAAGAATGTAACTGGAGTGATTTGTGTGCTTCATTCCCCTGGTGTCTGTCTGCCTGTCTCTTTATCTTGCTTCCTCTGTCTCTCCCTCTTTCTCCCTTCCCCACCTCCCCTTTCCCCTTCCCAAAAGCTTTCTCATCTGAGCTCTAAGATTTATTACTAGGGAAAATTATGTGAGGAAGAGAAATAAATCTTTCTGTAAACATGCATTGTACATTATTTGGAATAATGATAGGTACAGTGACGCTGCACAAGGAGCTTTGCAGACAGTGATTAATATCAACTCCAATACATGTTGCTTTATAAACACCCTTGGGCATCCTGGTTTGGGAAAATTGCCTACCATGTAGAAAAAGAACAGTTTCTTTCCTTCTGGTTGCAACATAATTACTAAAAAATCAAGAGTCAGAGATAAAAATCACCCAAGTTCTGTAACTGCTCCTGCTGTCCTGTGCTGTGGCAAGTATGTGTTTGTATTCATAAGGTGTGACTGAGTGAAGGTTGTAAGTCCTGAATGTCTGTAGGTAAAATGTAAATATGAATCAAGAGCAAAATTTCACAAGAGCATGTGTGCAGTCTAGGAACTTTAGAACAGACAACTGAGTCAGAGTTCCATAAGCTTTGTTTCTTATTATCATGTGTAAGCCTCACCTAAAAAGCTGAGAATCATTGAGTGATGTGAAGATTAATTGAAATATCATGTAAAGCAATAATGCCAGGCACATAGTAAGTGCTTATTGTTACCTTTATAACAATGCTATGATTGAATGAGATGAGCTATATTATTTGAGCACAGGAATTCTAGACCAGCCTGAGCAAGAGTGGGACCCTGTCTCTACTAGAAGAAAAATTAGGCGGTGCCTGTGGCTCAGTGAGTAGGGCGCCGGCCCCATATACCGAGGGTGATGGGTTCGAACCTGGCCTCTGCCAAACTGCAACAAAAAAAATAGCCGGGCATTGTGGCAGGCACCTGTAGTCCCAGCTACTTGGGAGGCTGAGACAAGAGAATTGCTTAAGCCCAGGAGTTTGAGGTTGCTGTGAGATGTGACACCATGGTACTCTACCGAGGGCAACTAGTGAGACTCTGTCTCAAAAAAATAAATAAAAGAAAAATTGGCTGGGCACAGTGGCTCACACTTGTAATCCCAGCACTCTGAGAGGCCGAGGTGGGTGGATTTATTGAGCTTAGGAGTTGGAGACCAGCCTGAGCAAGAATGAGATCCCATCTCTACTAAAAATGAAAAACTGAGGCAAGAGGATCGCTTGAGCTCAAGAGTTTGAGGTTGCTATGAGCAATGATGCCACGGCATTCTACCAAGGGTGACAAAGTAAGACTCTGTCTCAGAAAAAAAAAAAATAAATAAAAATGTAAAGTAGAAAAATGATCCAGGCATCATATATTGCCCCAGCCACTCAGGAGACTGAGGCAGGAGGATCACTTGAGCCCAGGAGTTTGGGTTGCTGTCAGCTAGGCTGAGGCCACAGCACTCCACCCAGGGCAACATAGTCAGACTATCTAAAAAAAAATTCCTCCTGGTAAAGTAATCTACATCAAATCCAAGTAGAATTATAGTATAACAAATTTTCTTTCTTTAAACTATTTTGGTTCCAGTGTAAACAAATTAGAAGTCTTTTTTATGAGAAATAAATTAAAAAGAGGAATTAGGAAAAGTACCTTAAAGCAAAGGGCAGAGAAACAATTTTTCTAATGAAAGTATGGAAAGTATTAAACAGAGAATAAGTAATTATAAGTCTTAAAAATATACTCCAGTAGCTTTTACACGGAATAAAGAGTTAATAGTGTATGCCTTGAAATTAGTTACAATACCAGAACCAGCAGTGCATGAGAGTGAGCAGCTCTGCTTTTAGCTGGAAGAAACAGCTCAGTTTAGAAGCACCTTAATCAGATTATGGCCCCACATCATGAGAAGTCTAGAGGTAGGCAGCTGTTGGTGTTGATTAGCTTCAAGGTCGGGACCAGGGTTCTGTAGTCCTTTGGTCTTTCTCTCATATCTCTGTTCTGTGGTGGTACAAGATTGCTGCTTTAGCTCCAGAAATCACATCCAGGCTTTCAGGAGGGAGAAGGGGGTGCCAAATATATATTTCTCTCTTTTTTTATTAAGAAAAATAAGAACCTTCCAAGATCTAGAAGATTATGTCATCGGTCAGAACTATCAGATGAGCGCCTGTAGTCCCAGCTACTTGGGAGGCTGAGGCAAGAGAATCGCCTAAGCCCAGGAGTTGGAGGTTGCTGTGAGCTGTGACTCCACAGCACTCTACCGAGGGCGATAGAGTGAGACTCTGTCTCTACAAAAAAAAAAAATAATAATAATAATAATAATTTCCCATTTTAAATTAGATGTTACCTAAAGGAGGGACTGTTACACTTTGAATAGTGGAATATTGGCCTGTGTTCCCCAAAATCTCTTTTCCCCCTAGCAAGTCCCAGAGATTTATGAAGTCTTTTAAAAAATATTTATTTTTGATTAAAATGGACATATAATAGTTGTACATATTTGTATGGTGCATACAATGTTTTGATACATGCATACAGTGTATAATTGGAGCATCCATTACCTCAGACATTTATCTTTTCCTTGTGTTAGCAATGTTCTAATTTCAACCCTTTAGTTATTTTATTTTATTTTTTTTGGCTGGGGCTGGGTTTGAACCCACCACCTCCAGCATATAGGGCCGGCGCCCTACTCCTTTGAGCCGTAGGCGCCTCCCACCCTTTAGCTATTTTTAAGTATATATTATTATTAACTACAGTTGTCCTGTTTTCCTACCAAACACTAGATCTTATTTCTTTTGTATAACTGTATTTATGTACCCATGAGACTTGACATATGATTATTTTAAGGCCTTTCAATGATATTTACCAGATTTGGAAGACTTAATTCTTTAAAGAAAATAACCCTTTTTTACTACTCTCTTTTAACTTTATTGCATGTTAATTTTGTTCTCTTAACTATGTCTACTCCACCATTTTAAATTGTAAGATAATTATTTTGAATAGAACAGATAGAAACAAAATATATTTAAATAATTTTCTATATCTATTCTTTATTAAAAATATAACTCACTGGCCGGGCGTGGTGGCTCACGTCTGTAATCCCAGCGCTGTGGGAGGCCGAGGCGGGTGGATTTCCAGTGCTCACAGTTCGAGACCAGCATAAGCCTGAGTGAGCCAGAGTAAAAGACCCCGTCTCTACTACCAGGAAAGAAGACCGCCGGGCGTTGTGGCTGGCGCCTGTAATCCCAGCTACTTGGGAGGCAACAGGCCCGCGCATCGTTACAAGGAAGGACAATGGAAAAAAAAAAAAAAAGGAAACTGAAGAAAAGTAAAAGCCAGCTGAAAATAAAAACTATATATATAGTTTAAAATAAAAATAAAACTATATATATAGTTTAAAATAAAAACTATATATATATATATATATATATATATATCACACAAAAAAAATACAACTCACACCAAAATACCATTTTCATGTTCTGAATTAGGCCATATCAGATGCTTTGCTTTGCCCCTCACTTACTTCAGAAGTTAATTTAATTCAGGACGTTGGCTTTCCTGACTTTACTTACTTTCTCCGCTTCTCTTTTGAATTGTTACGCACTCCTGAAAGTTAATCTTCAGTTTGTAATATTGTGCCCTTCATGGTTAGACCTGTTTAAGGATTCAAGTGAAAGATACATAATGTTTAATTTGAATGCATAAAACAATGCAGCAGTAGTTAAAATCGTATGCCCCATATAAAAACCATGAGCCTTAAAGTATCAGCCCATTAGCCAATTAAAAAAGCAAGACTCTCTCCCTCATCGCTGATGCTCATTAGAGCAGAGGCTTGACACACTAAAGATTTGATCTGAATCACCTCTAGGGCTTATTTCTACAAAGAGCTCTGCTGCTTTTCATCAAAAAAAAAATTCCAAACTAATTTTTTAAGTATCATTTAAATATTTATAATAATATAGCCATAGATTAAACACAAATTAAAGACAAGATGTTATGCTTCTTTATGAATACATCTTTGGAATTCGTAGCTTTGCAACAACAGCAGTTCTTCACAGGTAAGTTTCCTTTCTCAGTTCCACGAACCTCACCCATGTTTTCAACGTATACAGGTATCCTGAGCCCAGACAATTCCCTGTTGGACAGCTAGGACTGCTTTTAGAAACAAATCTACTTTTGGTTTGGGAAGACGTCTGTGTGTTTGATTGGACATTTATATGTGTAAGTTAACAGTGATTGTAGGATCTTTACATAGTGTAAGAATGGGAGAAAAAAAATAGCTGACGACAGAATTGAAGCCTATAAATAAGGACAGAGGCTGCTATTTTATTTAGAAAACAAGAAAAGGTAGGGAGTAAAAAAGGGAAAAGAATAGATGAAGTAGAAATTAAAATTTGACTTTATTTTTTTCAAATAGCCTCATTAAGGAGCATGGAAGCAGAAGTGACTGTAACACCAATGTTTCCAAATCTCTAAGCTTTTGCCTAAATATTATTTCTTGCCTAGACTACATCTAGAGAATGGTATCACTACCGGCAAAGATTCTAAGTATGTGAATGCTTAACTTCCATCGTTTTCCGAAATCCTTTTTAATAAATTGATGTCTGTGATATTTAGTGTAGGCATCACATCATACTCCTCTTGTGATGTCTATATAAGTTATTCTAAAATAACCTAGTCATACATATAAATATTCCATTAGTTGTTGCTTTCATGGGTGCCAGGAAAATGGAAATTGGTTGGTTTGGTTTCCGAACGTCAAGAACAGAGATTTTTAAACAGTTTGCTAAAGCACATTGGTGTGCTGTTAAAATTTTTAAAGATCATTAATTAAATTATTTTTAAACTAAGTTCAAAGCATAGTAGGTACATTCTTTTTTTTTTACTTTTTTTTTTAATCAACATAGTTTAAGTGTACCTTGGAAATTTAGCTATAGGTTCAAGTGTTCTGTGAGATAAACAAGGTTGAAGGGCACTGCTCAAGAAAAACTCTTTTACTCACATGTTCTAGCTGAAGTGAAAACCAAAGAAATTTGCCTTAGCAAGAATTATATGGTTTAAGCTTTATTCTATTCTTTATTGTTTGTGCTTATAACCATTTCAGGGTTTAGTCTCATCAAATTACTTTAATAGCCTCCATCCCTTCAATAAGCAGCTACCATATGAACATGTTCCTCAGAAGTACAGCCTGAGATGGGGATACTTCTATACGTGATTTTCAGAGACTGGTCTCAGGAGAAACCTGTAAAGCACTGCGGGAAACATAAACAGGGAAGGAGAAGAGGTGAAGCGAATATGTGGGCTCAGGGGACATCTAGCCTCATCTGTGTCCGTGAGTGGTTCTGGAGCATTACTTGCAGTGCCAGATCTCACTCTACCCAAGGATAAGGGCATTGAGCTCAGTCATTGCCAAGGTGACCTAAGAGTGAAAGGAGGATGTATAGCTTTCCAGGCATCACCCACGAAGACTTCTATTAGCTTTGGGCAATCTTTGATGAAAGACATCAGTGTGATTATTACCTTCTAACACCTGCTGACACCTAATGGTGAGCGTACTAGTCTGGGAAAGAAAATCTGACTGCTAAATCATTACTATCAGCTACAAGGAAGAAAAGACGGCATGAATAGTAACTAAAGTTGAAAAAAGTTTCAACTATTTTCTTTGTAGGTCATAATGGCGCTAGTGAGCAATTTGTCTCTTTGAATATAGAGAAGCAATCATTTGCCACTACAAAACCCATGGAATGATAGAATCAGGCAGTCACAGAATCTTGTTTCAAACATTATCTCTTAGATTCACACATGACTTTCCCTATATCCTGCTTCATCTAATACCATCTAAATGTCAAACAAACAAATCATGTACTGTACTTTCTCTATAAATCTAAGGGAAAGACAAACAGGTTCAGCCTTAGTTATCAAAGTATACATTAATCAAAAAATGCCTAGGATCTATAGAGAACAAAAAAGAGAGAAATATAAGTCTAGTTAAATTTTATAAACTCTGGTATCAGACACTGACCCTTCAGTTGGAGATTGAATTATAGAAACATTTTATAATATATTTTTCTTAATTAGGCAATAATCTGTATACCTTATTTGTGTGTTAATTGTCTTCCAAAAACTGAATAGGTAATAAGTGCCTGTGATTGAAATGTTACCGACAACCCAGAAAAGAAGGTGGATGCCCATCTTACTTAATACAAGACAAATTACAATACAAAGTAAAAAACAATCAATACCCAATACAAATAATATATGTGTTCAAAGGATGTCACTTCTAAGTAGGATAAAAAGGCAAATCTTATGAGTAAAATTTCTGAAAAAAATTGTCATAGCGCTGTATGAGATTTTTAAAACTTTCTTCAATACATCTTAGGAAAAATTAAGTATCTAATAATATCCAATCACATGAATGAATATTAATAAAAATACCTTAAGCCAAATACTCTTGCTTATTGAGCCAAACACTCAATTCAGACAAATATATACAATGAGTTGAGAAAAAGAACAATGGAATAGCAATTGTTTGATGTTTAAATATAAGTTCTTGTGGGGAAAGGGTAGATCATGTAGAGCATGAATCAATTATAAAGTGCGTATTTTATTTAAATATATATGCCCATATGTATGTTTGTGTGTGTATGTGTATCCTACACATAGTTTTAAAAGCTGTGTTTGCTCACACACTTTTCCTCACGGGAGTGGAACACAGACCATGCGTGGAGCGAGTTCCTGGTGTACTCCATGGCTTTGAGGATAGTTCTTCTTATTATGTTATTACTACCCATTCCTGAATCGGTGATTTCATCAGAAGTTTAAAAAAATTGAGCATAGTGAAGGTTCTGCTTCTTGAGTTTTCCCAGTTTCACAACATAGAGCTATTTAGCATAGGTGTTTCTATAACTGTGATGGCAGTGCCAGGTTTTGATTTTGTTTATAGAGCCGCAGGGATCCACCACAGCCTGTGGCTTCACAGACAAGGCAGCATCTGGCACCGAGTGTCAGGAGAGAGGCATTCTCCGTGTCGACTACGGAAATGTTTGCTAGCACTGATCTGCTCAGGATTTCCTTATCTCTTTTCCCTAATTTTCCCGCTTTGTATTTATACAAATTGATCAAAAAGTCCAAACAGCAAAGTGAGAAATCTAATTTAGAGCAATCCATATATTCTTGGCAAAGCAAGAGCATTTGGCTTAAAGTATTTTTATTAATATTTGTTCATGCGATTGGATATTATTAGATACTTAGTTTTTCCTAAGATGTATTGAAGAAAATTTTAACAATCTCATACAGTTCTATGACAATTTTTTTCAGAAATTTTATTTATAAGCTACGCCTTTTTCCTCCTACTTAGAAGTGGCATTCTTTGAACACACTGTTCCACTAGTTTTCTTCACCCTTCTAATCATACAAAAGGGATGATAAAATATTCATAGTGAAACTGTACTACAAAGTAAGTTTTACTGCAGTGAACTAGAAAGCCTGATATCTTTGAGTAAGATTCCGTCGAACAAAATGGTTGTTTTCTATACCATTTTGCTCTAATTATACTATGAGTTATTTTTACAATTTCACACAGTCAGTTCATCTACATACAAATTATCTACAATGTGTTATGCTTGATATTTTGAACATTTACAAATAAATACCAATCCAGAGTCTTTGAAGCAAGTTTTTTTTTTTCTAGTCATACAAACGTAAGTACTACGAAATAAAATAGAATCGCTGCAGTGCTGGGCCAATATCATATCCCCCTCCGTAGTCGCAAAGGGCGTTTTCTTGTTTACTGTCACTTCGTGGCCTAAGATTTTGGCTTTGATTCTTCATAAAGGGAATGCAACTGTCAGTGCAAGAAACATCTTTTCTATAGACATGCTTAGTATGGTTTTATGATGCTTAAAAATGTTGTTAGTAGCATTTAAAAGCTGGAAGATTTCACTTAAACATACAGAAATATGACTTCTCTTGAAAAAATTGAAGGTGCTGATGGCAATAGACCCTGATTTTAACTGGGCAATGCTCACCTGCAGCAGGATAGCAAAGCTTGCTTTAGTTGGGAGTGCCCTGGTCACAGAGCGAGCACATACAAGCTTAAACCCAGTTTTTTTTTGTTTTGGTTTGGTTTTTTTTAGTCATTTAAACTACCAACAAGGACCTAGTGGAGATTTGAGTTTGGGAATTCTGTCCAAACACATTTTACAGATTTTTTGTTTATTACTTTTTTTTAACACTGTCTACGATACGTATCCTTTAGACCCAACAATCAGTAATCTTACTTAAACTTTCTGAAAAGATAGACAAATGTTTTATTGAGAAATATCAAAACTAACTTTATCTTGCCTTTAATTTTCATTAAATTTTTCTTTTCAAATTCTTAATTAAGAAAAATGAAACAAAAGATAAATTAAAAAATCTCTCTCTCTCTCTATATATATATGTTCCATTTACAAAAGGTATTTTAATTTAACATACTCCAGAACAATCATATATGATAAAAAGATATTCAAAACAAACTTTAAAAAGTCAGAAATATGCTTGTGGTATAATACATATGTGTGCATAAATAAATACATAATATTTATATTACAAAAATGGTAATAATATAATTACTGATTTGTACCATATATGTAGTATTTACACTGAAAACATAAACATAATCCAAACCAAAATAATATATGTCCACATTATTATTTTAATAGCTATGTCATATTCTATTTCATTAATATTAAAAAGATGACTACTTTAACTTTTCTTTTTTTGTGAGACAGAGTGTTACTTTTTTGCCCTTGGTAGAGTGCTGTGGCATCACAGCTCACAGCAACCTCCAACTCTTGGGCTTAGGCGATTCTCTTGCCTCAGCCTCCCAAGTAGCTGGGACTACAGCAGGCTGCCACAATGTCAGGCTATTTTTTTGTTGCAGTTTGGCTGGGGCTGGGTTTGAACGTGCCACCATTGGTATATGGGG